>JAPKLX010001349.1:0-18109 GCA_026898415.1 Leonotis leonurus
GAGAACGAATGCATTCTTAAGCCCTTCCCATCCATCTCTTAGGTGAAATGGGACCCAGTTGGTCACTCCAGATGGTCTGATGTGAGTAGATGGCCAACTGGACCCAGTTTTCTTCTTCTTCTTTTGAGTTTGGCTCGATCTGCTAGATGATTTAGATTTTTGAGTGTGAGCAGATGGAGCAGATGGAGGACTGGCTGTTTGTGGAGTGATCTGCTGCTCCGGTTGAGCTATCTCTTTTCCTTTCCCTTTTTCAACCACAGCAGATGGCTTCTTCCCCTTACCAGATCCTTCCCCCTTTTCGACATCAGCAACAACCATGTTGATAAGTGTCCGGAGGGAAGAGATCTCTTCCTTCAGTGCATTGATTTCTTTGTCGGTCTCCATCTTCTGTGTAAGTAGTGATGTAATATTGAGATTGGAATCATCAATCTGCTTTTGAAATGATTTGGTGATGTTGGATAGTTTGACTGTGTGGCGCTCGACATCTTCCTGGACAATCCCAAAATCATTGAAGTATGTGTCGATCATTGTTTTGGTGGGGTAGCGCAGTTCGCTTAACTTGCGTTCGACAAAATTCTTCCCATTGACCTCAAACTGCCTAAAGAGTGACCTAGTATAGGCATTTGTTTCTTTGATTATGTCAGCAGTTAGGCCATCTGTCTGTTCTTTGACGATGGTATGTACCATGTCCTTCTCTTTTTCTGCAAAAGCAATGATGATCTTGTAGATTTCTTTCACATTGAGCTCAGTTGTAAACAGACTTTGATCAATCTGTGCCTTTCGTTCTTCGTCAGCAGCTCGATCATCGTCCATTTTCTTGCTGATTTCTTCTATCTTCAGCCGACAGATTCTTCGTAGGTCAGAATCAACTTGATCGACGTGGGTCTTCAAGTGATTGTTGAATTCTGTAAGTATGTGGGTGGCTTCATCTTGGACTTGAGAGAGCGTCCCATACATGTATTGGTCCACTTTCATGGAGATAAGATCTCTGATTTGCGTATGGGACAGAGATTGAGGTTGGTCCATCAGTATGTCTTCCATGGTGTATGTTTGCACATAGACACCAAGTGTAGCTGCAGCAGCAGGGGTGAAGATGTCATTTGTAAGGTTGCCTCCGACATTCTGTCCAGCAGGCTCATCCTCTGCTTGTGGTGGAGCAGTTGTGGCAGGTTCCCCCTCAGTCTGTGGAGTGGGTTCTTTTTCAGCTTCAGTCAGGGGCTGATCTGGTGTAACCTCAGCCATGGCTGCACCCTGGTGGTGAGCATCAACCTGTGCTGCCTCTTCCTCCATAATATTTTCTTCAATGCTGTTGAAAAAATCCAGCATATGGGCTTTCTCATACACAGATCGCAGATCGATCTGGAGTTCTGCAGCCTCAAATTTCGCCATGCCAAGTATGTCTGGCTGGTAGGTCTCTCTTAACTCAGAAATTGAAGAAGCAGTGAATATCTTGAGAAGTGTGGCTTCTTCGATTTTCAGCGTATGAATCGATCTGGTGCAGAGCAAGGCGTCCAACACGTAGAATTCCTTGTCTTTCACCAATAGAAGGAATTTTAAACGTTTGGTAGCATCATAGGTCTCCGGGGTGAGCTGGATCCCGGGAAAGGTTTTAAGCACAGAGTGATCTGCCTATGTCTCTAGCATTTTCACCACTGTCTCTGCCTTCTGTAACTCCTCCTCCTCATCAGTAGATGCCTCTTCTTCCTCAGCTTCCTCATCGATTTGCTCTAAGTGTTCAGCAGATGATGGGCTAGTAGAATGTGCGGGAGAGAAGTCCTTGGAGTGATCTGGTTGCACAGATGAGATGGGGGCCACATCCTCTGGGGGTCCACCCGGCAGAACTGCTTCTTCCTCAACCTCCTGTTGAGGAATGACAGTTGCTGCAGCAGCAGGTGCTTCAGCCTGGTCTTCATCAGATAGTTTCTGAAGTTGTCTGCGCTTAGATTTAGGTGGTTGGGCTGCTGTAGATGTATCTGTGTCAATCGAGCTTGATCTTCTGGTTGTTCTCTTGGTGGGTGTCTTCTCGATTGACTTTTCCTTTGTGATCTTGGTTTTTGTGGAGCGATCTGCTTGACCAGGTGGGGGAATCCAGATGGGGTTCGAGTTTCCCATCTCCATCAGGGCACTAAGAACCACTGAGTCTTTCACCCGGGCAATCAGATTTGCTGAAATGCCCATCGACATTTCTATCTGATGCTGGTCCTTGGGAAAATGCTGTCTGGTGTTAAACTCAACAGTAGTGTCCCACTGGTGGTGAGGGAAGAATGTTTCTAGCATGAAGCTTATTTTCGTTGAGTGTCTCAAGCTGCTGCGCTTCACTTCAATGCCAGGGGATCCTCCTTTCACGAACAGGATCATCTTGGCTTCCTTGGCCAAGAGATCAAATAAAATCCTGCTCCAGTTCACTGGCAGGTTAAGTACCACTGCTGCTAGGATCCTAAATTTCTCAGGGGTGACCTGGTCGTAGGATCCATTGTGGTTGAGAAAGATTCGTTGTACGAATTCAAACAGAATTCTGAATTCTAGAGCGAGAAGTGCACGGACAAACATCCTGTTTGTGTATTGGATGGGTATAATCATCACTATCTCCACAACTTCTTGCAGCTGTTCTGCAGTGATTTCCCCAAGGTCAAGACCTTCATCTTTCACTTTGTAAACGTCGTTGATGATGTTGATGACGTTGTACGAGGTGTTGCTGATAGTGTTCCCTTTACTCACCCTGATGGTTGCCTCATCTCCGTCTCTCTCTCCCTGCCATGAGAGGTAGAAGGCAGCAACATCTTTGGCTAGGAAATGAACGGGGTGTGAAGTGATAATATTGTGAAAGCCTACAGGAAACATAGAAGAGCATATGTGAGCACTATCTTTCCATCAATGAAGTATAAGTGCCCAAAACAGTTTATACAGTCTAGCAGTTTATATCACAGTAACCATAACCATTCGTATATGCAGATGAGAAAAGTAAACAGTTCAGAATGCATGATTGAAAAGTAACATAGGACAAATCAGAATCAAAACCATAAAATCGTGAACCTTTGCATTGGCGAACAAGGTCAAATGCCTTTTCTAGTTTGTGAAACCCGAAGGTATCAAGAGTGGCGAAAAGGTCTTGGTGTAGATATGGTTTCAGAAAGTTCGCTTGATCAAGAAACTGAGAAGATTTTGGTGCCATTTTTGCTAGAAACAGAGAGATTTTCGAAGGTAGAGAAAGTTTGAAAGAGAGGAAATTTTGGCTAAGTGATTTGAGAAATGTAAGTGTGAGTGATACATGAAACGCCTTATCAATCTATATACACGAAAGAGAAGATAAGTAGAGTAATAAAATATTCAGAAATTCTTCCCTTTTTCAGCTTTCCCGCCTTTCCATGTTCTAGGTTTCCAGTCTATCACCGCTTCTATTTATCGTATGATACACGCGCTTTGATCGAACGGTTGTGATGTAGCGCGTTGTCTTTGGTTGCAGTCATTTTCTCCCTTTTTGTTGATTTGGTAGATATTTCCTCGATCACGTTTCCCAATTACTGGACTTAATCATCAAAAATAAAAAGATTTGATATCTAGAGTCAGAAATCAGATATTTTATATAATTAGTCGCCGTATAAGGTTGATCTTTCCCCCTTAACCAAGTAATGGGATAAGAAATATTAATTTAATATCCACGTGGCATTTAGTAATCTGGTCAAGGTCGATCTCTTTCATAGTGAGAACTATCGATCTGGTTGACTCTTTTAATAACTCCCAGTTGGAACTTGATCAATTTTTATTGACATATACTTAGTGATCTGGTGTCAATTCCCTGTTGGAATTTCAAGTGATCTGGATTTTATCAATCTGGACCATGACGATCTGACTTTGATTCCCTGTTGGAATATTGGATTTCATTTGATTTAGATCAATCTGGTCCTTTCTTCAAGATTTAAAAGTCCTAGTTTTCCACAAAGCATCTTAAATCTTTCTTCTGGTAATGCCTTAGTGAGAATGTCTGCTCTCTGAACTTCAGTGTGTATTTTCTCAATCTGTACATGTTTCCTTTCAACATGGTCTCTTATGAAGTGATGTCTCACATCCACATGTTTGCATCTGGTATGCAAAACAGGATTATGTGTGATTGCTATAGCACTTGAGCTATCACAGAAGATGGGTATTTCCTTGACATCGATCTCGTAGTCTTTGAGTTGTTGTTTTAACCAGAGTATTTGTGCACAACAACTTCCAGCTGTCATATATTCAGCCTTTGTAGTTGATGTGGCAACAGATGTCTGCTTCTTTGAGAACCAAGAAATTAGTTTATTTCCTAGAAACTGACATGTACCAGATGTTGACTTTCTGTCCAGTTTACATCCAGCATAATCTGAGTCAGTATATCCAGTTAGCTCAAAATTGTCTTCACATGGATACCATAATCCTACATGGGTTGTTCCTTTAAGATATCTTAGTATCTTCTTAGCTGCTTCCATGTGAGACTCTTTGGGATTTGCTTGATATCTTGCACATACACCTACTGCAAATGTGATGTCAGGTCGACTGGCAGTTAGGTAGAGTAATGATCCTATGATCCCTCTGTATTGTGTAATGTTAGCTGGTTTTCCCTCTGGATCTGGATCTATTTTTCCATTGGTCTGCATTGGGATTTTCAACTGATTACTGTCTTTTAATCCAAACTTTGTCAGCAGATCGTTGATGTATTTTGTCTGATTAATAAAGATACCATCTGGTAGCTGCTTGACCTGCAAACCTAAAAAGAAACTCATTTCTCCCATCATGGACATTTGATACTTATTTTTCATAAGTTCAGCAAATTTGTCACACAGATAGGTAGATTGAGATCCAAAAATGATATCATCTACATAGATCTAGACTAAGAGAATGTTTTCTTTGACTTTGATGATAAACAAAGTTTTGTCGACAGATCCTCTTCTGAATCCAGATTCTAGTAGGAAGTTTGATAAGGTCTCATACCAAGCTCTAGGGGCTTGTTTTAGACCATAGACTGCCTTAGCCAGTCTGTATACTTTCTGATCTGGATCTGCCTCTTCAAATCCAGGTGGTTGTTCCACATATACTTCTTCTTCAAGGATACCATTAAGGAAGGCACTTTTGACATCCATCTGGTATACCTTGAATTGTTTGTGAGCAGCATAGGCTAGAAATAGCCTTATAGCTTCTAATCTGGCTACTGGTGCAAACGTTTCATCAAAATCAATGCCTTCTTGTTGATTATAGCCTTTAGCTACCAATCTGGCCTTGTTTCTGACGACTTCACCATTCTCATCTCGTTTATTTTTGAACACCCATTTTACACCTATCACCTATCACCCCTTGTTATCCAATCTACATCTTGGAGTGCTTCATAAGCATCAGATGGCTCCATGCGAGAGAGGTAACAGCTCAACAATGCACTTTCTCCATGCATTCTTCTGGTCTTCACACGATCTGATGGGTTCCCAACGATCTGTTCTGGTGGATGATCTTGTATCCATCTCCTTCTCCTGGTCATCTCTTCATCAGATATCTCCGGATCAGGTTGATCTGTTGGTTCCTCAAACTCAGGGTGTGCTGTTGATATAGTTTGAAATGGATTCTCATCTGGACTTTCTTCTGAATTTGGATTTTCATGTTGGTCATCATTTGTAATAATTGTTTCATTGTCTTTTGTTGATCTGTTTTCATCCAAATTGTGTTGTGATATTCCCCCTTGCTGTAAGATCTCTTCAGCAACAGGTGGAGTGATAATTTTTTCATCCTCACTCTTTGAGTTCCAGATAAGAATATCTTCAAGTAGTAGGTCATTCATCCTTCTGATAGTCACCTGGTTTTCTGTCTGCTTTCCATCTGGTGACCTGTACTCAACAATTGACTCATCAAAAACAACATGAGGTATTACCTCCACAATATGAGAATTCTTATTGTAAACTCGATAAGCTTTACTAACATCAGAATATCCTAAGAATATTCCAGGGTCAGTTTTACTATCAAAAGTTTTCAATTGTGATTTCCCATTATTGTGTATGTAACACAAACAACCAAAAGTTCTGAAATAAGAAATCTTAGGCTTTCTGTTGTTCCAAATCTCGTATGGTGTTTTTCCATGTCTTATTGTGATGGATGATCTGTTTTGAGTATAGCAGGCTGTGTATATAGCTTCTGCCCAGAATTTCTTCAGTAGATTGGTTGAATTAAGCATTGTGTGAGCTGCTTCCTTGAGTGATCTGTTTCTCCTTTCAACAACTCCATTCTGTTGGGGATTTCGAGCAGCAGATGTTTGATGAGTGATTCCCATCTTGTTGCAGTATGCTTCAATCTTCTGGTTGAGAAATTCTGTTCCTCGATCTGTTCTGATAGAGGTTATACTCTTCTCTTTCTGTTTTGTGATCTTGTGAAGGAAGTCAGGGAGCTTATCTAGGGTCTCTTTCTTCTTTAACAAAAAGATGACCCAAGTGAATCTTGAGTAATCATCTATGATTACTAATGTGTACTTTCTCCCATTGATACTTAGTGGTTTGACTGGTCCAAAGAGATCAAGGTGTAACAACTCCAGTATCCTTGATGTTGAGTGAGCTGTTTTGCTTGTAAAGGATGATTTGGTTTGTTTTCCAGCTTGACAAGCATGACATATGTGATCTTTATCATACACTTGATCTGGTAGTCCTTCCACTAACCTTTCCTTGGCAATCCTGTTGATTGACTTGAAGTTAAGATGGCTTAATCTCTTATGCCATAACCAGCTGGTTTCTGATACAGTCTTAGTGACTAAGCAGGTCTCGATCTGATTTGTCCACTGGACAATGTACAATCTGTCCTGCAGTTTACCGGTAAGGAGTATTTCATCTCCTTCCTTGTTCTTCACAAGACAATTGTTAGTGTAAAAAACAATCTGATTACCATTAGCACAAAACTGACTTACAGAAAACAGATTGTGACTAAGACCCTCAACATATGAGACATTAGTGATAGTGGTCTTGCCATGTTTCCATACCCTCTGGTATATCCTTTTGAATTACATCCAAAAGTGACCTGTGGTCCTGGTTTCTCTATGTAATCTTATAGTAGGTTCTTGTCACATGTCATGTGTTTTGAACAACCACTATCTATTATCCAGATGGTTCCTCTTGCTATCTTACTCCTTCTTGCAGTTCTTTGATCCTGCAATTAATCACACTTAGCTACCCTTTCAACGTTTGGGTGCTTGATTATTAGCAAATATTCCTTTTCGAATCCAGAACATTCTAAGGTTAGGAACAGAAATATAGCAGGTAATGATGTTCCCTTCATTATCAACTTTAGGTACAGAGTGAATTTCAGATGGATGATATTTCTCTACTCCATCTTTCTTCAATCCTTTCTTAGTAGGTACTGTCCTGTTGGCAATATTTGTCCTGTTGACATTTGGTTTTTGAAGGTGATCTGTTTCTGTGCAGTGAGCTGGTTGTCCCTTTGTTTGATGATACTGCATGTTCTTCGCATCTTTAATTATCATCTTTTGAGGATAACCTTTCTTGTTTTTCAAATCCCTCACTTGATCTGGTATTTGCTTCCTTTCTAGTACGAAGTTTACGGTTCCAGAGGACTTTTCTGAGTGGCCTGGGTATCCTAATCCAGATGTGCCCTTTTGTTGCAGATTGATTAGCAACTTGGCACGCTCATCACTCTTGTAAATCATTTCTTTTCCTTTCTTGATCTTTTCTTCAGCAACATTGTTTTTTGTAACCAGATCCTTAACTTTTGAGTTAAGTGAGTGGATCTCACTGTCTTTACTCTTGATCTGTTCTTCCAGATCGTTTAATTTAGCAACAAATTGTGTGTTTGCTGTGCTTAGAGTCTGCTCAACTCTCTTTAATCTGTCATTTTCTTCAACAACTTCTTTAAACAGCCTCTTGATATTTGAGTAACTTTTGAACATCTCATCTATTTCATTCCATGAGTATTCTGCTTGATCTTCACTTTTCTGTCTAAGATCATTATTATTATTTGAGGAATTTGAGTAGCAAGAATTTACCTCAACTTCATCTAGACCGTTGTCCAATCCCACATAGCATTCATTCCTGCTTTCTTCGTCGTCAGCAATGAAAGCTTCATCATTTTCTGATGAGCTATCTGAGAAATGACTCGAGCTGCTTGAGTTCTGTTCAGCTATCATGGCTTTGCGCTCATATTTAAGCTTTCGATCTCTTTTAGCTCTTAGTTCTTCTCTTTGACTTCTGGACAGATCAGGACAATCTATTTTGAAGTGACCTATTCTCCCACATTCAAAGCAAGTGTAGTCTGTAGAGCTAGAGGTCTTTGTTGTTTTAGCAGTCTGCTTCTTGGATTCATTCTTGTCATCAGATCGATCATTGTCATACTTCTTGTTGAAGTTTCTCTTGTTATCTTTGTAGAAGCGTCTGTATTTCTTCGATCTGGTCTCCATCTTGTCCATTCGTTTGGCGATCATTGCGAACTCTTTTAAGAGTTTGTCATAGCCTTTCTCTTCATCTGGAGTAGTAGGCTCAGAAAGATCATCTGGTTTGCTCTTCGCTTTGAAGGCTACCTCTTTGTCCTTCTTTGAGCTGCTTTCTACCTTTTTGGACAGATGATCTGGTCCTCGAATTCTTTGAATGTCACATTCATGACCTTCGAGATGATCAAATAAGGCTTCAGTGGACAGTTCATTGAAATCTGCTCTTAGAGGTTGCATTACAGCATAGATCTCTCAGCTTGGTGGAAGGGCTCTAAGAACTTTCATGTTCTTCTCCCTTGGAGTATATTTGTTCTTTTTGAACGCAGATATCTCAAGGAGGATTCCAGTGAATCTCATCTTCATCTGTTCTATTGTCTCGCCTGGTTTCATTTTGAATTCATCATATTTGTTGCAGGCAAGAGACAGTTTGTTCTCAATCATTACTTCAGATCCTAGGGCTAGGTCTCTTAAGGCTTCCCACATCTCCTTGGCAGTATCCAGATCTTGGATTTTAGCCAGATGTATGCCTTTGACCGTGCTGGAGATGATCCCTTTGGCAAAATCATCAAGATTTGCTTATCTCCTTTCTTCAGAAGTGTATTTTCTGGGATCCTTTAGCACAGATTCTTTGACCACTCCTGTATCAGTGATACGAGTAGTTTCTTCTGTAATTGCTAGTGGCCCTTCTTCGATTACTTTCCACATCAAGCAGTGATGTGCTTTAAGACACATCTTGATTCTGAAGCTCCATTCTCTATATCCTTGGATAGAGAATTCTTCGCAAGCCCTGACAACAGATGACTCCATAACAGATAATATGCTAGTGAATGAAAAAGGTTTTCCTAGATCTATTCAAGTAGACCACGCAGGTTTTATCCCTGTGAAACAAAACAATGGTCGTTTGAACCACTGCTCTGATACCACTTGTTGGTCCCGAAAGAGCAAGGTTTGGTGTATGGGGGGGAATACACCAAACTACAAACTTTTCAATTTACTTGAAAAGTTATGAGAGAGTTCAAGCTATTCTGTATAAGAAATTGCTCGAAGATGACTTGACAGATCGATAAGCAGATTGATAGCAGTTTAGTCCAAACAGATTACTCTCTTAGTGAAAACACTTAGCTAATAATAAGAGTGATCTTATTACTTTCTGAGTGTTGAGTGAGTGCGGAATAATGGTGGAATAGTGATTGCTCTTGTTTAGAAAACCTTAGTAATAATCCAGAACGTTAAGGAGATTGATTGAGATGCAGATGGATGATAATGCAGAGAGTTAGAATAATAAACAACTGAAAATAAAGAATGCAGGAATGTAAAGCACACAGTTGTTTAACGTGGTTCGGGAAATCCCTACGTCCACGATCTGGTCAAAAACTAGACCAGATTATCCACTACTAGGATACTCTGCTTCTTTATACTCGTGGAGAACGAGTCACAAGTATCAATCACAACTAGAGAGATACTTATGCACGAAATAAGGGTCGTGTCCCTTTACAACAGATTACCTCTACGTTACCACTAGAAAACTACTAGCTAGCAGGGTGATCTCCTTTCACTCGATAAGACAGACTTGAATCGAGGTGGTTGGTGTGATGTAGAATCACAGAGTGTTGAAGCTCTAAGTCTGGATTGTAACTTGATTGCTTGAGAAGATAACAACAGTGTAGCTCGCGTGTGTGTTCTCTATCTTTTCCAGATCTCTTTTACTTCAATTATATAGGCATTGAATTTTGAAATTCTAGCCGTTTGTTGATTTACGTAAGATAGATGGTATATTGCCAATCAATGGTTTCCATCATATCTGTTCTTGCCATATAGGAAAGGTTGACTCAATCTTTGAGTTATGGAAAGTAGATTGCTAACGGTCTCTTTCCTTCTATGTGTTAACCGAAGGTCTTCTTTCCAATCCCAGTTGGATGGACTTGATCTTGACATGGCAAGAGCATATGATGTGTAGGATGATGTCAGCTTGTGTATTGATGACTCAATCGTTCTGGTCCCTCGCTGTAGGCATCGATCTGGTCATCGATCTGGTCACTGTCTGTTACAGCAGATCGATTCCTTTTGGCGTGAAATCTTGACTTTCATCCTATTCTAAGTTCAGATTGACTTCTATAGGAATATTTCCTTTACACATTAAGTCATCTCCTAATCTGTTCCATAACAGGATTCACTTTATCTCTAGTGATCTGTTTTTACACGTAGAACAGTTTAAGCTCTAGAATAGCTAAGTGTGTTTCGAAAGGCCATCATTAAAACTAAAAACTTAGGGTTCCCAACATCACTTAATCAGTATTTAAAATTTTATGCGTAATAAGACAGTAAAGATTTAATAAGTGAAATATTAATAATAAGATTACGACTAAAACTCGATTATCTAACGAAATAAATTTGAACTATCAGAATGCCGCCAATAGGAAGAGCCGGACGCCCGAGAGGCAGTGGTTGAGGAGGAGGCGCTTGAAATGTAGAGGAAATATACGAAGCGGAGCGAGCCGCAACCCCACCTCCTCCACCACCAGTGAGAAGAATAGAGGAAATATTCTTGCGACAGAACCCACCTATGTTCAATGGAATAGGAGAACCAGCTGAAGCCGAGCTGTGGGTGCGTGCACTGGAACGCATCTTCAATTTCCTACGATGCACCGATCAGGAACGCATGACTTGCGTATCCTTCCAGTTGACAGGATCAGCTGATTATTGGTGGGTGGCAAGAAGGAAAATAATGACTCCAGAACAGTTAGGAAATCTAACTTGGGAGGAGTTCAAAGTAGGAATATATGATAAGTATATTCCTAAGAGCTACCGAAAGAGAAAGGAAACCGAGTTCTATCATCTGAAGCAAGGTAGAATGACGGTGACAGAATACGACCGAGTATTCTGTGATATGTCGAGATATGCACCCGAGCAGGTCGACACAGACGAGAAAATGGCGGAAAAGTTCTGTGCCGGTCTGAGGCATGAGATTAGGATGGCCTTAGCCAGCCATGGTGGGTTATCTTACCCAGAATCTCTCAGCCGGGCTCTCGATATCGAAACTGCCATGCCAGTGGAAAGGCATGTACCAAATCACCCACCAACGTATCCACAGAACCAACACCAGCCGTTCCAGGGCAAGAGGAAATGGGAGGATCAAGGTCCTAGTCCCATGCAGAAAAAGCCCTGGGAAGGACAGACACCTTTCCAGAATTTCGGAAGGCAAGGCCAGGCGCCATAGGCTGGGAATCTTCAACAGAAACCCACCTGTCCGAAATGCAGGAAAACACACTATGGAGTGTGCAGAGCGGGAAGCAATGAATGCTTCATTTGTGGGCAGAAAGGGCATTATGCAGGCTATTGCCCTACCCGACAACAAGGGGGAACACATGAGGCCAAATCAGCAGCCTCAGAAGCAAAAGGTGCTGGCTATTCAAGCACAGCCCTAGACACGCTCATACCCCCAGCAGCTAATGCCACCACCACCACCTTACTAGTATAGACAGGCAGAAATCTTATGCCGACACCTGTAGAACCGAGTTTTCAAAAAGTATCCCCGTTGTTCGATTATAAAATACAAATTTCGGGACAAAATTTTTGTTAAGAGGGGGAGGATGTAATACCCCATATTTTTAAGTTCCGAAATAACGATATTCGAACACGTTTGTAATATAATCGGATAATAAAATTTTGAACATTTAGTTAATTAATGAAATAAATTAATTGAAGAGGAGTTTTGAATTTAGATAAATAAGTAATCATATAAATTTTGATTAAGATCTTAAAGAATATTAATATTAAGGTGTATGATTTATATATTGAACATTTTAATTAATTAATAAGAGTTTAAAATAATTTAAGAAGAATTTTGGATTAAGATGATAAGTAAGTATGGATTATATTAATATCTTGATAGATATTGATACAAGGTATGTATATACTTTGGAAATGTATATAAGTATAGGGATATGTTACATATTATATATATGTACCTTGGTAAATTTAAAATGATAGATATGAGTTGCATATACAATGATAAGTGGTATGAATTAAATTTAGATATATATATATATATATATATATATATGATTTATATCTATACATTGGTAATATGATGAAAATTTGTATCTAAATCAAGGAAGCACTACACGGTTGTAATATATAACTTGATGCTGAAAATGTTGCAAGTAATATAAGATCACATGCATAACATAAATATATAGATAACTATACAACATGCAAGTGTTTGGGATTGGAAAGAGAATGGATAGAATCACTCAAGTGTTATTATTAGAATAAGGAAAGATAATAACATAAAACACTTGATTACACCTATAAACTATAAGCTATGTATTAGATAAATATACATATATCAATACATTGTAAGATAGTAAGCAATTAAAGGATCTAAGTATTACATAAAGCAGCATGTGCTGCTGAATTATCTAAATCAAGGAAAGAAGAATTTACTTCCATAAGAGTAGGAAGAAATGATCACATTGGGAAGGAGAAACAACATCACATGGCTGCAGTGCTAAGCAAGTTGCATTTCTGTTTCAGTAAGTAGAGAAACATAGTGCAGAGGGGCTGTTTTCTTCGTTGGAGTGTAGGAGAAGCCCTGCTCCAAGTCTTCATCCCATGCCCCTACAAATAATAGCAATTAGTCTATTAATATAGCTATCTAAACCTTAAGTCCTAAGATAAAGAATACACACAGAAATCAACTATAAAAAGGGATGCAAGGGCTGCCTTAGAACGTTCAACACCACCTTCACAAAACCTAAACACTATCAGTGCAGCAGTCACTTAAAACACAAGAAGAAGAAGTAGTTCAAGATAAAGGTAATGAAACTAAGCTCTAATTATCCCTTCCATTTATAGCTCTCAAAGTTTAATTTACAATTATATAACACCTACAATCGGCCCTCCAACATAAACCAAGGAATTTTAAACTATAATACATCTGAAATTCAATAAACATCACAGACACACAATCTGTTTCTGCCCTCTTTTAAATAAAAAAAAAAGATTTCAGAAAATAAAGTTTAGTTCTGCAATCATACGGAGGATCAGTTTAGATATATATATATATATAGCTATATTTTCAAAGCCCAACTTAAAGGCTAGAAATTGAACTTAACATAGATACACGTTCATAGTCTAAACAAAAGCTATAAACATTTATTTAAGGCAGAGCACACAATTTCCAGAGTATAGAAACAGCATGAGAGCTTATGTTTCTGTCAAATAGAGGATTGGTTTAAAACAGATAACAAACAGAACTTGAAATAATTAAGAATCTTAATATGGGATTAAATGTTACAGCAAGAAATATCATCAACTAGAAATAAGAAAAAGGGACACTTAGCATAAATTTATTTCTGGAACTTAAAACTAAAAACATGAATAACAGAAACTGAAAATATAGAATAAGAAAGAAACCTTAGCTTAACCAGTAAATTCACTCGGTGGAGTTGAGAACTCAACCTTCCATCCAAGCTGCCAAACATGAGATAAAATTTAAAAGGTCAGACATTGATAAGACAATAAAGGAAAGAGCTTATCATATGTAGATATACCTAGCAGAAGCAGAATTCATCAAATTTCCCGAATTCCAAATAACCAAACAACCAAATATCTATTTCAGCAAAGAAATTCAAACAGTTAACAAGAATATTAATAAAGCAGAAATGATTAGTTCCAAATCACTGAACCAAAATCCATTGAACAGACTACTCTATTGCAATAACGAAACAAATTAATTCAGAAAATACAAAACCTTCCCAAATTGAATCATAAGTTAATTCTTTAGCATGCAGAAATTAAGGGCTTCGAAATTTAAGCATAATCGAAAATTAAGAGCAGAAATAAAGAAAGCTAGGTTTTTACCTTAGGACCTCAAAGCTTCCATAAGAAAAGCAGGAATTAGGAATGGTTCTACTTCCTGCAGAATATAGTGATTCGAGAGAATGAGAAAGGAAAGGGAATAAACAGAAATTTAGAAGCTAAAGGAGTGAAAACAGAATCACAGAGGGAAAGGAAGAAATTACCCTAAGAAAAGCTGAGCCAGTCGATAGAAACCTAGGTCGAGCTCTTCGCTGTCTGCGACCAGAGAGTGGCTAGGGAAGGTAGAGGAAGAAAGTGAGAAGTAGAGAAGGAAGAACAGAGAGGAAGAGATCGAGAGGGAGGGAAGGAAAGGTTGTAGTATTGGACTGTGTTTCTGGGAGGAGAAAACAGAGAGGGAGCGGAGAGAGAAGCGGAGAAACGGGAGAGAAGAGAAAGAAAGAAGAAGTGTAATGTCTGGGGGAAAGAAAGGAATTAGGGTAAGTTTAGGGTTTGTAGATAGTGGACCGGGTTGTGGGCCGGTTCTTGGGCCGGGTTGCAAGAATTGTGGGCTGGGATTTAATTAGGCATTGGGCCTTAGTCCATAAAACTATTGGGCCGAAACAATAATTTAATTGGGTCGAAAAATAAATTTGAATTGGGTTATAATTAATTAAATGGGCCCAAATTTCTTAATCTTTAAAATAATTAATAATTAATGAATTAAAGTAATTAATCACCTCATTTAATAAATTAAAATAAGATAAAAATTTAATTAGATTAAACTACTACTATTAGTAAAAATTTAATATTGAAGAAAGGATAGTAATATATACATTATGTATTAAATCAAAGAAGATCCAATTTGATAATTTGGGTTCTAAATTAAGAGGATTAATATCTCTAATTTATTAATGATAGTTTAAAGAATTAATATTATAAGGTTATGTAAAGGATTAATACTTAGAACTTATAATATTATTTAATAATTAATTATCAAGAATAATTAATTAATTTAGTTAAGTGTTAATACACTTATTGCACTTAAATGCAATTACCGGAGTAATTGAATCAAGGATTCAATAACTTATTAATAATATTGATCTGAAGTATCAATATCTCGATTACAAGTCGAAACAAGAATTAAGAATAATATATATCTTACGATTAAATGTTACAAATGCATGAAGGGCATTTTAATTTATACGAGATTTTCCCAAAGGTTCTTACGAGAGATCTACCTCGCGTTGCGAGAGCAAAGAAAGTACAAATCGAAGTTATCCAGGTAGGTTTTCTATTACAAAGAAAATTATGTGTGCCTGTATGCTATTTATATTGTTTTCGAAATGATTTCAACGTGAGAAAAATGTTTCAAAGTATTGTCTTGCCGAAAATGATTTATGTTTTGTATAAATGTCTATCTAGAAGAGGAAAATCGAATTTGGGTTCCAGTGGGTAATCATCCCCACTCGAACTAATGTACATAGAGGGGACCGTGAGTCATCGATATGGGTTGGCCGGTTCGGTATCCGTAGAAGGTGGCCACCTTCTCGGTACCATAAGAGGGCAGATATGGCATTATACTAAAGAAAATTAGACAGCGCTGTCGAACATAGGATCTTTCACAAAAAGGATTTAGTGAACGTAGGTGCTTTTAAAGACAAAATCCCTACGTGTCACTCTTACGGCATTGACAATTATATATGTATGTATGTGGTTTTGGCATGTGTCTACTGAGTACTTTTGTACTCAGCCCTGCATGTATTTATAAATGTGCAAGTTGAGACGTGATGATGGGAGATGCTATAATGGGCTTGTCGGTCTTTATTTAATGTCTTGGGTATCTACGTGTCTTCATACACGTAGACTTCAGTCGATCCTTATTCCGCTGCGTGAGTTTCTATCAGTTTTTGTTCGGCGAGGTTGCCAATTATGTAAATTAACTCCTTGTCTAAACTGAATTCAGTTATTGAAGTATCTTTCGTTTCAGTCAAAGCTTTCAGGGTTCAACTTTATCCTACCTTTAGTTATTATCCTTCATTTAATTATTCTATAGTCGCGCGCCCGGACTGTGCCGGGAAGGGCGGGGACAGGGCGTGACAAGTTTCTTTTAAAAAACATATATAAATTCTAATATACAAAAATCTCTCCTAATGACAAGAGATTTCAACGGATTTTGTCAAAAAAATTTACAAACCCGCGACTTGGGATGAAAATTTAGCGTCGCCCGACCCAAGTCTGACCCGATATTAATATAATTAATATATAAATTCTAAATTAAATATAGTATAAATATTATTATTATAATTAATATATAATAAATATAGATTAATATATATATTAAATAACATATACAACTAAATAAATTTTGATTTAATACTTATTTACATTTAAATGTATAATAAATGTTAAAATATATAAAATGCAATTAAAAAATAATTATATATTTTTTATGTATTAAAAATAAAAAAAAATATCTTAAAAAATTACGGGTCTGGCCCGAGTCCACCCGATTCATATGGGTCTGGGCTTGGGCCTAATTATTGGACATGACTGGGCCATGGGCCTATACATATAACCGCGGGCCGGATTTCGGCATAGGCAAGTCAGTCTAGCCCGACACATTGTCATCCCTAAACCCGACCCTCTTTCTCATATTTTGAGCCCTTACTAGGAATGATAATTTTACACGGTCCAACTCAAATCTATCCAAGCTCAACCCGATGACATTATGGTCAGGTTTGGGCTAATGTTTAGGCCCGACATACCCAAGCCCGACCCAAATATTTAAAAAAATTATATTAAAATATAAATTTAAAATAATATAAATATAATTATTATTTTTAGTGAGTAATAAAAATAAATTAATAGACATATTAAATAAAATATATGAGAAAAATAATATAAATATCATCATTGTTATTAATGTATAATAAACATAAATTAATAGACATATTAATGAATATTAAAATATATAAATATATTTTAAAATAAATTAATTATATATAATTTTAAAAATGTAAAGAAAATAATAAATTAAAAATAAAATATGGATGTCCATTCAATCCACATGGACTTGAACTTGGCCTTGAATTACAAGTTCGGTTGGGCCATAGGTCGGGCTTGGGCCCATCAACAAAACTGCATGTCGGGACTGGGCATGGGGAAGTCCAGTCTAACCCGACCCATTGTCATCCCTAGCCCCGTATTCTATAAAAATCTATGTAAAAAATGTATTTTACAATCCTATCAAATTTATGAAAATCCATGTAAATCAATAAAAAAAGTCTATGTAGAGTATCAATAAAAAAAGTCTGTGTTGTTCCCGAAAGAGCTAGATTGGTGTATGGGGGGGGGGGGGGAATACACCAATTCAAAGCTTAAATATAAGGCTTTAGCACTCTTAATAATAAAGATAGCTTGGAGTAGTAAAACATATCTTCTTGTCAGAAAGATTTAGTCTCACTCAAATAATACCTTATGAGTGAAGAACAATAATCAAGTGTTGGGAACCCCATAAATATTCTGAGTTTTGATGATGTTATTTCAAAACACACTTGGTATTATTCATGTTCTGTATCGTTTCCTTTTGGTTTCTATAAACCAGATAGTCGAAACCAATTCAACCAGAAAGATGAAAGATGTCTTGTACAGAAAGTTTAAAACAGCAAGTCTCAAAACAGAAGGCTAAACCAGAGAGTCTCTAACCAGCAAGTCACAAACAGAAAATGGAGCAAGTCAACTTTAACAGAAAGTTGAACCAGAAAGGCTTCAACCAGAAAGATGGAAGATGTCTCGAACAGAAAGTTGAACCAGCAAGTGTCCCACCAGAAAAGCACTTCAACCAGAAGATGTCTAACCAATGTTCTACCA
>JAPKLX010001109.1:3286-26974 GCA_026898415.1 Leonotis leonurus
ATGAATGATGGATCTTGGACTAGAGAATCTATTTTCCATACCTGTGGCTGTGATCTTATGTATCCGGATGTATTTTCAGAGAGTGGTGACCTATTGTTTTTGGAAAACAAAAATGATGAATTACTGGTGTTCGATCGTGCCACTACAATGTTGAAGCATCTTGGTATCTATGGTTGTCGGGGTGGAATTGACCTCGTTCCAGTTTGTGAGAGAAGTGTGCAACTCAGTGGATTTAATGATTTTGAGGTAAATTCTTGTACAGTTTTTTATTCTCAGTTCTTATCTTTGAACATGATTGAGAGTAGTTTCTTCTAATGAATATGGATGGATGATCAAGTGTGTTTTTAATCTTAATCATTAGGTAGAAGGAGGAATAAGAAGGCTCAAAATCTGATTGATTTGAACCAGCAAGTTCAGGGTTGTTGCCACTATTGTAGTTCAGTGAATAAAACTGTTTTACAGTAGGATGAGCTATTGCTCTGGCAAATCTTTTCCTATTGATTGTGATTTTTCTTCGATTTGGAATCTTTCACATTAAATTATTGTGTCGGTGATTGTATATGTTTTTTTCCTTATTTTTTGTTATTTTTCGGAACAAATATTTAATTTGAATATGTTTTAATAAGTCCACTAAACTGTAGCTAAACTTGGAGCATGCATTCAAATCTATCATTAAGGTAAGGTCTACAATTCAGACTGCATTTGGTGACTATTTAATGTTAGTATTTTGTTTTTGAAGTTTTTTTAATGGAGATCATATCTACAATTTAGACTAAAAAGTATTATACTAAACTTCGATATTAAATTTTTTAAGGTTTGAGATCAAATTTGAATTATTGCTTAAAATTAATTATAATTATCATTTTAATGATTGTCGTGCATCGCATGATCGGGGAAAATTCTAATTATTATTAATAATAGTGTTTAAAAAACTCTCGTGAAACGTGCCTCGAGGCCTGCCTAACACTGAGATGTTCAAAAAATGCTAGGCACTGCCTTGGACTGTCTAGGTGAGACACACGCCTTGGATGGAGCGATGCGCTTGAGGGGCGTCGAGGCATTGCACAGGAGCACGCATCAGTGTATTAAGAATTATATGGTTTTTTAAAAATAATTTAGGTGTTTTGGGATTTAAAATAGTTTGGATTTTTAAATTAAAGATCTAAATCTAGTTGGACTTTTAAATGAACAATCTAATTTAAAAAATGCGTGATTAGCGAAGAATGCCCTATTAGGTAACTTAGGGATGGAGAATACCCTCTTTTGTAAAACTATACCAAAATGCCCAAAAAGACTATTATACCCCTGATTATTTGTTTTATAATCAATTTTGATTATTTGTTTGGAGAAAAACAAAGACTTTTAAGTATATCGGCTGGAAATATTCCTCGTACCCTATACTGAATCCCTTTATCGGACAGTGGGTCTGGTCTTCAACAATGCCACGTACTAAAAGTTTCGTATTCTCTAAACAAAAATATACCCTTTGAAATATAAATATTAATTAATTTCAAACGACTATTTATGATCAATGTATGTCAAGATGATTTCAATTAATAAGATGCTCAAAATAATTTAAGATGGTAATAAAAGACTAAAAGAAGGAAGGTTTCCATATTAAATCAAAATCTGGACGGTGAATAGTGACCGGCTTTTTAGACCTGAACCGACCGGGTTTTTAATATGTACCGACCGGATTTTATTTTTCACGACCGGGTTTTATGAAAATTTTTGAGCATATTACTTATTGAAATTAGAACATGTGGATAATTTATTTGCATGTTTTGAGTTAAATCTTGGCATTAACAGGCGCTACGAAAATGGTATCAGAGCCCTAGGTTTATTAAGGAATTATATTTATTTATTGCATTTAATTATTTCCTAACGGAGGAGACCTCCAAGAAAATATGGATCCGGACAATTGTCCGAGATGCTTCTGTTACAGGTATTTTCTCCAAAAATTGGAGATTACCTCAAGAAAGCACCAGGAAAAATTCCTTTTCTGGGCTGACAAGTTGGATGAAAGGACTCATGGTCCTGTATCCGTAGAAGAAAGCCTACGGATCATCGTCATGATGAGTAGATACCAAGATCTACTCCGAGTAGGCAATTCACTTCAAGAAGAGGTGAACCAGCAGATGGAAGTGGGACATTCAACCCATTTCTAATGAGTCAAGACAGGAGGGAAGGTACTCCAGTCACTCCGGTCTTCCAGGAAATCAACCCCGACTTATCAAAATTCTCGGTTGATTTAAGGGAGATCCAGAAGACGGTACAAAATTATGGCAACCGCCTAATTAATGTGCCTCAGGAAATAAAAAGAATATCAAATCAACAAGATGAGATCCTAGACATCTTGCAAGATATTCAGAAAAGAGTTGGCCAACTGGAGAATAGATCCTATCCGGAAAGAAGGAGACAGATGCTATTCCCCGAAGGACCAAAATATCCTTTACCAGTAAAGGATAAAGGCAAAGATCCACAAGTTGAAAGATACTTACGATTATTTCAAGGTGAAAAATCATGAATAATCTTGAAAGAATCGGACTTGAAGATCTACAAGAGTTAGTAGAATCATTTGCTAACATGAAGGTGGTTGATCTCAAGATGAACCAGCAACAGATGGTGGAGGGACATGCTGCCGTACCATTAAATCAGCAAGCACCGCGACCACCACCTGAAGAAGTCATGAGGGAAGCTCGTGATTTTCATGCTGGACCATTGTATACTGGGACAGTACCCGATGAAGCCATACTGATGGAAAGAACCAGAAGGAGGCGACAACCTAGAATCCAAGATTCACCGGTTGGGAAGGCCACCCTTGATCCTATCCATCCATATAGAGTGATGCTTGATCTTGATGAAATTAATTTCAAAGATCGAGAATCAGTAATTGACGAATGGGGAGGAGCGATGCGAATTGCAGCAGCTACTCTCGACGTTAACAAAGAGGGACTGGTTAAAATTCTAGAAACCAGTCTAGCAGGTGTGGTAAAAATCGCCTGGGAAGGATTCCACCTCGAAATAAGAAATCAATGTTTCGAAGCAGAATCTTACTCAGAGATTATCCGAAGGATGAGTGTCCTCTTCAAAGACCATTTCATCGGAGAAGGATACTACGAGGGATTCGATAGAGAGAAAAGAAGAAAGTATTTATTGGCCTTATACAATCTAAGACTTACAGTCTTAGATCCAAAGGCGCTCAATAAATTTCTTCAGCTCTTTACGATCTACCAGCATCAGTCAAAAGCTGATGAGACGATTGCTAAGGAAATTTTCTTCTTGAAATTTCCAAGCCCATGGAAGGAGATGATGATCAGGGATTATATCCCCAAGGGCAGCGATAGCATCGCCAAAAGGATGTCTTATGTACATCAAAAGCTTTCAGAGTGGTGTCAACAAGCCACCGCTCAGAAAAACCTTAAGAAGCTGCGAAGAATCAACAAAGCAGCCCAGCTGAACTGCGAGGATAATGATCTTCCAGTGGTTATTGGAGGCGAGCCATCAATAACCAAAAGACGGAAGAATAGGTACCAACCCTATTCTAAAGAAAGGAATCCAAGAGGAAGATCTTGGAAGCCAAGAACGATGTGGTCTAGACAGAAAGCTAGATCATATAAAACTGGACAAAGAAGCGGACCAGCCAGAAGCAGGGGTTCGTTCCAAGGATCCAGTTCAAGAACTCCAGCAAGGAAAACTTTCAGAAAGGCTCAGACCAGAGCTAGTGAAAGTTTTAAAGATTGTAATTGCTGGACTTGTGGAGCAAAGGGGCATATTTCAACAAATTGCCCTGATAATGAGCAAAGAGGCATGCGAAGGTTCGAGTCTACTCCGAACATCGAAGATGCCATATATTACCAGGAATTGGTACAAGTGTATCAATTTGAAGATATACCCTCAGACGAGAGTATATACGAGCAAGAAGAAATTCTTAGCAAGGATGAGGATTCTGATGGATCTACAGAATCTTCAGACTGATGCTGAGTCTTGTCATCAGGAAAGAGAAGATCGGACGGGATTCACCAACCGAACGATGATATCGCCAAACCTGATCGACAAAATCATGAAGAAAACCTTGAATATTCAGAAGTATCAAGGTTTTAATGCCAGCAACTTAGACGAAGTTTTGAGAAATTTCAGTCTAGGAAAGAGGAAACATCATATCGTTTACGGAATCACTAGACGAGAAATGTCTCTTCCAATCGAGTTTACTGGGAATCAAGTGGAGATGCAATTGATTCCAGCAAGCGACATCCGTGAAGATTTGGAGAAGCTTAAACAAGAAATTGCCGAAAAGATGAGATGGATTCATATTGGGGCAATACAACTGGTACTCAAATCCACAATGTTTACAGGAATTGATGCTCCAATCGACATAGCTATATGTGATAGGAGGATCAGAAACCTACAAGATTCAGTGATGGGCACCATCGCGGGGAATCTTTGTGCAGGTCAAGTTGTGGGGATTGTCTATCCTAAGATTGCTTACAATCTCAACGACTAAGGTTTTAGTAAAGCTCTGACCCTTTATCAGGACTTCAAGAGGAAGGAGTTATTGGATGAAGGAAATACACCTTATTCGATAACATATCAGATTTCGTATGCACTTTCCAACTCCCATCATACGGAGTTATTCTTGGGAAAATAGTTTATCGAAATACCTGATATCTTCAAGAAGGTGACCACAGCAATTGGTCCAGACAGAATGGAGATTCCACAAAAAAGGGAGGTCAACATTCGAATACAAGAGAGGCCTGTCATAAGACATGATCAAAGTCTTAAGATAAGCTCAGGGAGATTATCCTTCCAAGGAGATAGAATTATATCTCAACCTTTTGGGAGAAAATTCATCCAAGAAGGTCAACCCCAAATCCCATGGAAAGCTCAGGTTTCAGTTAATCTGAAATGTCCGGAGGGATGGAGAGGAATGACGACAAAGTTTGATATTACAAGATGGGAAAATAGTTTTCCCTATAGTGTCTTGTATTATCTCCAGCAGCCAGAAGTTAACCATTACAATGGAACCCTTGACCTAGGGGGTTTTATGGTAGAGGTTAAAGGCAGAGCAGGACGAGAGGATGTTCTGATTCTAGGGTGGGATTTTTTGGAAAGATTCAAGCCCTGGAAACAGATGGACCAGGGGATGATGATTACGATAGAGGAACGACGAATCCTAATCGTATGACAAGTCCATTCTCAATATACATTCCAGTGGGAGTGTTATATGAAAAATATAAGGCAGAATACTTCTCCGCCTATATTGATTCAGGTGTAGTAATATGCACAGCAAGAAGAGGGATTTTTCCAGCGGATATTGAGGATACTTTACCTCAAATCGCTGGTAGAGACTTCTCTAAAAGAATTTTACTCTTATCCAAAGGAGTAAAAGAGGTGGAAATACTAATTGGAGGAGCGGGACAAACACCTTGGTATAAGGTTAAAACTCCACCAATTTACTTTCATGATACAGGAGCTGATGTCCTATTAGGAAATAATTTCCTACAGATGTTCAAGCGATACACGCAGGACAATGAGCAGCGAAGATTAGTGTTCACCACTAATTGTGAGCATAAGATCATTGTTCAAAGATTGAGAAAAGCATTTAATCGCCAGATTCCAGTAGCTTTTCGCAGCAAGCGTGGTGATGAAGGCAAACTTCGACATCCAAAGATGAAAGATCAAAGGAGGTTCAGCGAAGCAGTGCTTAGCTGCATCCGGGAGAATGATCTTCAAGAGGAGGAAATCCATATCCTTAAGGCAGCTTTAATTTCTAATAAAGAAATTAAGGTTGAAATGCAGGTGTCCCTTGCAGATGTCAAAAGGAAGATCTCAAGATGTTATAATGAGAATCCTTTGGCTTGGTGGGAAAAGAACCAACTCAGAGCAACTTTAAAGGTAAAACCGGAGAAGGTGCACGAGTTTGTTAGGTTCAGACCAATCCTGATGAACTTGATTGATCAGAAGGATATGAGAATGATTATCAAGGAACATCTTGATATGAAGTTGATCGAGCCAGCTAATTCGCCTTACAGCAGCCCAGGGTTTCTGGTAAGGAATCATGGTGAGATCAAGAGAGGTAAACCTAGACTCGTCATTAATTATAAAGGGATTAATGATATTCTAGAGTTTGATGGATATTTTATCCCAAGTAGAGATCACCTTATTAACTGCATACGTAATGCTAAGGTCTTCTCTAAGTTTGATTGCAAGTCAGGTTTCTACCAGATTCGCATGGATGAAGAAAGCAAGAAACTAACAGCTTTCTCAACACCACAAGGGCATTTCGTTTGGAACGTAATGCCAATGGGGTTAGCTAATGCTCCCCAGATTTTCCAGAGGAAGATGGATAATCTTTTTAAAGATTATTTTTCTTTTATGTTTGTCTATATTGATGATATACTAATAACATCAAAAGATATGGATGAACATATTAAGCATCTGGAATTATTTGCAGAGACTTGCTACAAGGAAGGATTAGTGCTGTCTGAAAAGAAAGCAGTAATTGCTACCCAAAAGATGGAACATTGCCTTCTAATACTAAGCTCAACAATGAGGATGGTACATTACTTGATCAACCTCAGTCCTATAGGAGACTTATTGGTCGTTTGCTCTATTTAAATCTGACTAGGCCAGATATTACATATGCCATTCAACAATTAAGTCAGTTTGTGGGTTCTCCCCGTCAACCTCATTGGAAAGTTGCTACACATGTTCTTAGATACTTGAAAGGGTGTCCTTCACTTGGTCTATTTTATCCAGCTGATTCTTCTTTTAATCTCAAAAGCTTCTCTGATGCAGACTGGGCTTCTTGCCTTGATACTCGCAAGTCTCTTACTGGCTATTGTGTATTTCTTGGTGAAGCTCTGATATCTTGGAAATGCAAGAAGCAGGCTACGGTGTCAGCCTCCTCTGCAGAAGCAGAATATAGAGCCTTAAGCACTACTGCCCGGGAGTTAACTTGGATCAACTATTTAATTGGTTTCTGATTTTCAGTTGCAGCCTTCGCTTCCCATTCCTTTGTATTGCGATAATCTTGCTGCTATACATATTACGAAGAATAATGTGTTTCATGAACGTACTAAACACATTGAGATAGACTGCCATATTGTTCGAAATTTGTTCACGTCTGGTTTTCTCACACCTTTGCATATCTCTACCTCGCTTCAGTTGGCTGACTTCTTCACGAAGCCTCTTCTAGGTCCCAGGTTTCATTTTTTGAAGTCCAAGATAGGCTTGTTAGATGTATGCCAAGCTCATCTTGAGGGGGGTATTGGAGTAAGGATTTGGAGAAGAAGGATGAACAATTATCTGATGAAGATGGAAGAAATGCGCGATGATATACAGAAGCTTTAGCGCGTTTATTTCCTTTAAATAATGACCCTTGGATCATTTTATTAATCAATGGTCCAGATGTATTTTGTTTCTTTTAGTTGTACTGAACTCGCGTTTACGCTTTTATTAGTATTGTTACGTTTATTCGGTAGTTGATTGTGAACATGCGTTTTGCATGCTTGTATATATGTGTTCTATACACATATGCAAACAACAATTCAATTGAATGAAATTCTTCTTCGTTTACATTTCTCTCGATTCTTCTACTAAAATTCAGTTTCTTTGATTCGCAAACCACAAAATTCTTCAGATAGCCATCGAACTTGGCGCCGATCCGAAGAAGCACGCCGTTAACCGCTGCTCACTTTCGAGGTCGTCGGAGGCAGAAGAAACGCGAGGTTATTGTGAGTTGAGATTTAAATTTCTTCGCGTGATTTGTTGATTATCTGAAAATGACGACGCTTCGGTGTCTCGTGCTCTTGATTTTGTGTTTGAACTTTTGGATATAGTACACTTTTTTCCTCAGAAACCTTTTCTGTTTTACGTTGGTAATTGTTTTCTGCCATTAAAGCTCTTATGCTCAAGGTTATGTTATTGTGTTCGTATTACTCTAAATACAGTTTCTGGATTTCATCTTGCTAATATGGGTTTATATGCCTTCAATCAACGACAGGATATTTGTATCGATGACTTTCACCCGTCGCCTTGTGTATCCGAGGTTTTTGATTTACTATTCTATTAATTTTTTGCACATTTTCTTGACTATCCTTACCAATATCGAGAGTATTTTAATTAAATTGCATTGCCAATATTGCAGATGGTTTATCAAAGTTGAAACACAGTCTAATCGTGTTTTTCGACAATTATTTGACAGACAGGTATGATCACTGTTAGTTATAATTTTGGTTATTTCATTATTTTTATCGTCATATTTTCTTTTATTGCTTTTTCAGTTTTCAACTGATCGGAGCACAAGTAAATTTGAGAACAAGGTAAATGACTTCATATATACATCTCTAATTTGATTAAAAACTAAATATATATACTCGTGCTTGTTTCAAAACTAGTTTTAAAAATAAATTTCTATTTTTTTCTCGTCCTCAATAAAAATTTATTATATTAAACAATTAAGATATTGAGTATAATAGATAATTAATAATATAATAATATTAGATAATTAGATATATTAATTAAACAAATCATAAAAAATTACGCAATGAACCGAAATATAATTGTTCGATAAAAAATAATTAGATATTGAAGGTAATATTTATCTCATATTTATGATTAGAAAATAATATTTTTATGATAATATTTAATTGGAATATTATTGTCCAACCAAAATCAATAAAATTTACAATTATATTTATAAAATCATAAAAATATTACAATACAGTAAAATCATAAAATATTTAATTGGACAGTTAAATAGAAGTATTAAATATGAATCTATTATTTTTACAATTTGTTCAATGCGTAATAGTATAATTAAAATTAAAATTAAATAAATGTTAATATCATATTTTTATTTACTTTTTCAATTTTATAATAAATATGGAATAATTATTAGAAATAAAAAATATGTATATAAAAATAAATATTAAATAATTAATCAAAATATAAAATATATTTATAAAAATAAAATATATAAATTTTAAATTTAAAGTTTGGTTATTTGGTTTTTCAGTTATAGTGGATTGGCTATCGGATACCGAAAATTACCAAAAACACTATCTGATAATCGATCCGCTATCTGAAAATTGCGGTTATAAGTTCGGTTAGTAATAATGCAAAATAATCGATCCGAACTTCTAGCCCTACTAAAAGGATTGAGCTAAATACAAATATTCCAGCGCATTACAAGTATGTTGGATGAATACACATATCTCTAGATATAGAATAATTGAAATAGAAATATAATACTCAAATTTTTTAATTGATTTAAATTATTTATTTGTAACTACAATGTATTAATTTACATCAATGAGTATTTGATGTAATATATAATGTGATATACATAGAAATAAAAATATAATATAAATATCATATGCTTATATAGAAATAACAATATATAATATATGATTAATATGATTTTTTAATTCCAAAATTATGAGAATTTAGATAAATATGAATGAGTGATTTGGGAGTGCCACAATGTTGAGAGGTGTGATCACATGAGCTGAAGTTGAGCTTGAAGTATTGGACAGTGTTTTCTGGTGGTGAGCAGATCGCTGTTGATGCTTGAACCATCTGTCTGGATGTTAACTATCTGTTGAAACAGATAGTGATGACCAGCAAGTATACTCTGTTGGTAAAAACAGATAGTGGTTTACTATCTGTTGGTGGAAACAGATGTAGTTGGTGAAAACAGATAGTGACAAGCAGAGTATATTATCTGTTGGTGAGCAGATAGTGAAGAACAGATCGATTGACTATCTGCTGTTGAGCAGATAGTGGTGCAGATCGATAGGTAAACATACTTTCTGTTGGAGAGCAGCCCGCTGAGGAAAAGCTTGATGGAACAGTGGAAACTGGAGCAGCCCGCTGCTGTGTTTTAGCGAGAACAGCTCGCTGCTGTGAAGTGCTAGAGCAGATCGTTGTTGTTTAACAAGAGCAGCTCGCTGTGGTGAAGTTTGGTGGAACACATCGTTAATAGGCAATCTCATGCTGGTCGATAACGATCTGTTCTGGGTTCTTTTGAACATCTATCTGCTGTGACCTGGAATGTTCCCAATTCTAGAAATATTTATACATTCAAATACAAGGTTTGTTTGAAATTACTCAACAAATCAAATTTATACCTTTTAAAAATATGTTACATTTATAATACTAATTATACTAATATATTTAATAATTTATGGATATGCATTATGATTCACATAAAAGTTTTATTCAAATAACATGATACATAAGTTTGTAATCAATAAGTTAGATGTAATCTATAGCGGGAGTCTTATAATTAGCATAAATAGATGTAATTTATTTTTTAATTATTATTATTATTAACAAAATTTATACTTAGACTAATAATAAATAAATACTAGTACAAAGTTTGTAATTTATAATTGATTAAATTATTGGGAAATTTTTATATAAACAATAATATCACTAAAACGTTCACGAACATGTGAACCGAGCCGAACATGTTCGCGAGCTCGGCTCGAAAATAGAAACGAGCTCGATTTGAGGCTCGAGCTTGTCTCATTTAGAAAACGAACGAATTTCGAACGAGCTTTTTCCGAGCTGAGCTCCACGAGCGGATTGGTTCGTTTACTACCCTAGGTTTAGTATTTGTTGTAACTACACTCGTTGAAATCCTTTTCTTTGATATTATTGATGTGCTGACAAATCCTTATATTGATTTATATATGTTACAGGAAACACAGAGAGAACCCTTTGACTTTGAAAGAGATATTTTTCAAACTAAATCACTCGCTGACAATCCTTTCAAAGCATTTTTAACTTTGCAATGGGGTCCATCTTGGAGGGATGAGAAAATGGTGCGGAGCCTCAAGGCCAACTTCTACATCCATGGTCTCTGGCCTCTCACTCCTCATTTACGTAGGACAAAAGAAGAAGTGGATCCCGAGTACATACATAAAATGACGACTCAAAAAGTCGTGTTCGATAACCATGAAGACACTCTTCAATATTGGCAGGATATGAAACATCCGAATAGTCTGTATCATGCCCATAAATTTATTTTATATGAATGGACAAAACATGGTGCAGTTGCTGATATGAGCTTCGAAATGTACTTTTACTACAGCTTAGCATTACGCAAAGCACTAAGAGATGGTAATTAAAATATATTATTCTTTCAGTTTTATTATTTAACCTTTTATTTAATTATTTGTTTTTTTTTCCAAATCTTGGTTTAGACGTTGGAAAGACAATGACTTTGGGTGATGCATCAGCACAGATCGGTGAGTCGCTCGAAAACATAAAGCTATTTGGCCAAAATATTGGTAAGAAAGTCAATCCTCGCATTCGAGCTCTCCCAAGCCCTCGTCATGGAAAAGCTCTCATCATAAATGAAGTCTCATTACTCTTTGTTAGATATGATGTGAATGGGAAAAACTATTGGCAATTGGAACATGATAGTCCTCGCTATGCAAGCACTGCAAACCATATTTCAAACATAGTTCTATTGCCAAATTTGTAGAAATTTTGGAGAAAGTATTTGATAGACTTTGAGAAACGAGAGTTTTATTTCTTTGTGATTTATGCCTTACACAATTGTCAATCCAAGTTTACATATTTATACAACTTGGATGACATGAACATTAAATAACAATACTTAAAACAAGATCGACTCTTGAACTAGAATTCATGAAAGATAAAACTTGAACATGTTTTATTCAAAACTTTTGGTTTACTCCACATTGCCTCCCCTAAACCAAAAATCCGTCGAACTCCAAGTGCAGCAGCATATCTTGAGAACATAGGTCCTCCAAGGGGCTTTGTAAAAATATCAGCAATTTGCTCTTCACTTCGGCAGTACTCAAGATTGATTTCTCCTTCACGAACAAGTTCTCGCAGAAAATGGAACCGCAAACGGATATGCTTCATTTTTCCATGCAAAACGGGATCCTTTGAGACAGAAATAGTTGAGCTGTTGTCACAGAGTATGGTGGTAGATTCATTCTGTTCGGCCTTCAAGATTTTCAGAATTCCTCTCAACCATAATGTTGAAAAGTCCACATCACGTGGCCACTTATTTTGACTTTGTGGAAGCCGCCATAGTGGAATGAAGAAGGCGGCAGCCACCAAGCATTGTCTCGCTGTTCTTTGCAATCTGTTAACGAGCAGCTCGCTGTTCTCCACGACATCCCTATTCATCTAGATAAAAATGATCATAGTTTGTAAATACAAACTTCCTTTTACAATTTTGATCATGCAAAATCTAATAAAGAAATCAAAAATCACATAAGGCAAAAGGACAGCGAGCTGTTAAACTCATGAACTGATTTCCAATTCTTCGATCTGTTCAAAGTTTAACATGCCATCATTACAATGTTTTAAGCCTTCATTACAATGTTTTAAGCCTTGATTGAATTGATGAGTCCAGGACAGCTGGACAAGAATAATACAGATAGAAGTAACACAATCTGCTTCTTTTATAAGCAAGCTGTTCCTTAATAGATAACATCAATTCCATGATTTAAGATTTCATATTTTTAACTGTGTGGTTTCGAATATCATTATCAAAACCATTATAACATTGTAGGGTTCCCAACAATTTCCCCCTTTTTGATGATGTCGAAACCAACACTTTCTAATCTCTAAACATGGAAAAATAAAACTGTTAGATGTAAAAGCAATAATATTTAAAGCATAAGATGTTTATCATATTCACTAGCTGTTGTTACAAAGAGATACACAATGACAGCGAGCTGTTCAAAAATGAAGGAAAAGTACATTGATTTTGAGCCTGGCTTTGATCAGCAGTTTGTCTTTTTGATTGTTCAGCTATTCGAGCTCTTCTCGCCTCCACCATCTCTCTCCTCAACTCCGAGGGCACTCCAAAGCTGGCATAAATTCCATTAAAGACTCTTCGGTAATCTTTGTTGTTGAGGTCGATTGGATATCCCATCCCTTTTGCAGCGTGGTTGATATGATTTAGAATTGCAGTATGGTCAACCTCTGTTGTTCCTTGGATTCTGGGGTATAGGATTGTAGTCCTTTTCGGAGCAGATAGAGGAACATTGTGCATTGCAGATTGTCTGAAGAGATATTCCACAAAAGTTTGATTTTTGTGCTGCTTTAGGAATTCTCGAAATAACTCATCCACATTTCCTCCTTGCGTGTCTTCATCCATTAGATAGTAGTGTTGCACTTCAAATTCTTTGATTAGCTGATTCCATCTCGCTGCTTTCTTTGCATGTAGCCAAGTGAGATTTTGTACATCTTTGAGTTGGTATTTTTCAAAAAATTTGAAAACTGGATTAGTTGGCTCTTCTTCTGGAGATTCATCCTTTTCATCAAAAACACCAGTCACTCCTTGCCTTTGTTTCTCGGCTCTCCATAATTTTCTGAATTCTGGATTTGCGATCTGTTCTGCAGTGTATCCATCCAAAAACATCTTATTTTCATCATCTTCAGTTATGACTTTCTTTCCTTTACTTCTTGCTGCTTCCTTCTTTTCTTCCTCCATTCTCTTCTTTTCTTCATTCTCTTTCTGCAGTTGTTTAGCCTCTGCAATCTGTTTGGCAGTAAGCTTCTTTTTCTTGATGGCAGCAGGCTTCTTTTTGGTTTGAGAGGGAGCAGCGGTCTGGACATCCTTCTTTCCTTCCCCCTTTTCGACATCAAAATCTTTCGATATGATGAGCTTGAGGGAGGCATTTTCTTCAACCATTTCCTTGAATTTTTTGTCCATCTCTTCCTTTGTAATGTAGAAGAGTAGAGATGTTGGCATTTATCTCATCAAATTGTTTGGCTGAAGAGACAGCGAGCTTCTTGACATCATTGGACAGGGCGCTGTTTGTAGCTTTCATTTCTGTCAGTGATTTGGATAGTTTAAACACTTCATCTCCAGATGCAAGATCAGCTTCTTCAATCTTTTTCAAAATTGGTTTGATAGCAGTGGGTAGAGAAGAGAGAATAACAGCTTGAACATTCTTCTCAATCACAGCTGGAATAGTCTTCAGTTCCATGTCTTCAAGCTGTTTCTCCACCTGCTTCTTGACTTCTTCAACAAGCTTCTTTCCCGCCTCCATCATATTTCCTTCAAATTTATTGGCTTCAGCCTGTATATTTGACAGTTTGTCCTCGGTTTCTTTCTTGTAGATATCAAACACCGCTCTATCACTATCCAGTACTTTGTGTAGTTCAGAAGATAGAGAATTGTGAGCTCGTTCAAAATTGGCCTCTGCCACCCTTATTGCAGCTTCTGCCACTGTCTTGACCAAATTTGCCATTGCAGCAGATCGATTATTGATGCGAATGTGTATGAGCTGGCTAACTTGTTCCTTTGTCAAAACAGGGTCAATTTGTTGCATCAACAGGTCAATTTGTTGCATCACAGGGTCAATTTGTTGCATCAACAGCGTCCAGTGTATGATGTGTATCAAAACAGGGTCAATTTGTTGCATCACAGGGTCAATTTGTTGCATCAACAGGTCGTCCAGTGTATGATGTGTATAATCATATGGAGCAGTGGCCTGTGTGTAGATTTCTTCAATAACAGCTTCATCGACCTTGTGAGTCTCAACTTCTTCCATCTTATCATCCTCAGGCACGTTCTCATCGGTTTTCCCTTCCTCTGTCTGTTCCACATCAATCTGTTCCATATCAATCTGTTCCACAACCTCTATCTGTTCAACATGAGGTTTGGATGTGGAGGCTTCCTTTATTGGAGAACTTTGCCCAACAGATTGATCAGGGAAGTTGAAAACAGCATCAAAATCCCCAGATGATTAATCCACGGCATTGTTGAAGAAGTTCCGTGGAGTAGAAGGGAGCAAGGTCGATCTTCAAATCAGCTGCTTCTTCCTTCATTTTGGTCAATATGTAGGTACGGAAAAATTGACGTGCATCTGGTATATCCAGAAATCCAAAATAGGAAATCAGCTTGTTCTCTTCCACCTTGAGATCTGCACTGGTATATCCAGAAATCCAAAATAGGAAATCAGCTTGTTCTCTTCCACCTTGAGATCGCTAACTGTGAACAGAAGCAAGATGGCCTCCAAAATGTAAAATTTGCTATCTCGAATGTCGAGATAGACTTGAAACCTTTTGGCCATATCGAATGTTGTAGGAGTGAGTTCAATTCCAGGCAGGCTTTTTAACACAGAATCTGCGGCTGCCTCTTTCATTCCTTCAAAAATTGTGTGAGCCCCAATCAATCGTTCGGTTAGATCATCAGCGGGCTGCTCATGAATATTTACTGCAACATCCGCTTCATCAATGTTGATAACTGGCACAGCAACATTTGTGGTATCCTCCAATTCATCCAATAATTTGCGGGCTGTTGATTTAGGTTGTTCTTTGACTGCCCTTTTCTTTGGTGCTTTCTTCTCAGCATTCTTCTTCTCCACAGCAGGAGAAGATTCCTTAGATACCTTTTGTTTCTTCTTCTTAGTAGCGGGCTGTGCTCCCCCAGCTGCTTTTCTCTTAATTTGTTCTGCAGCTGCTTGTGCTGGTGCGGCTTCTCCGACAGTTCTTGGTTTCTTCATAGGTACACAACCCAGTCGGCATTAGATTTCCCAACCATGATCATTGCATCCCTAATCTTATCATCAGTTACCTTGACAAAAATTTGCGCTGCGATTCCCAGGGACATCTCTACCTGATGTCGAGATTTGGGAACAATCAAATCAGGATCAAATTCAATAGCCTTGTGCCATTTGTCCTTGTTGTACACCCCATCGATTATAGTGCTTATTTTGGTGGACAACCGAAGTGGGCACTTGACATGTAGGTGAATGCAAGCTCCATCTGTGGTCAATTTGATATCGATCTGCCTCTCTTCATCAATAATAAGCTTTAGTAGCGATCTGCCCCAGTTGATGTGTAGATTGAGAAGTACAGCTGTCAGTACTTTGATTGGAGTCACCGCATCAAATGTTCCCTAGTGACCCAGAAATACTTTTTGAATAAGGTCGAGGAGCATGCGAAATGTTGGTAACATCGAACTCCTTGTGATGGCTTTCCCATCCCTCTGTTGGGTGAGCCACAATCATGTTAATGACTTCGGCAACCTCGTCATGTCAGACTTCCTCTATCATCCTCCCTTCATCAACCAGATCGTATGTGTTTAGAATCATATCGATCACTTGCTTACGTTCCTTCTTTTCCTTTCCAACAGCCAGCTCGACTGTGTATTCATCATTGTCGTCCTCTATCCAGGAGCAATAAAACAACGCCACTTGGCGAGGTAGATAAAATCGGGGTTCCTTCGTTATTATCTTGTGAAATCTTATGAGACGAAAACGGTTTAGGACCAGGTTGATTTTAGCAGATCGATCTGTAGTTCAACAGCTCGCTGTGAAATATGAAAATAACAGCGCGAAATATATGGTAATATAGAATGGTTGAATGACAGATCATTAACACATAATTAATCCTAATTAATCCAAAACATGCTTGAATTATGAATTTTGATTTTGTTCTTAGGTACGCAACTCATACTTTTAATGTAAAACACTTCAATAAAAATATGTACTCCATTAAACATAATATGGTCCATATTTTAATGATTTATACAACATTATATAAGCATTGGACGAAATCAATATTAAAAAACAAACATATCTCACAGAAATGCACATTCATTTAATGACTACAAAACCCTAGTTTATGCATTTCTAAGCATCTTAAGCAACCTGAACAAGCTTCAATTTTTGAAAATAGATCATCAAGGAGAGAGTATCCATGATGATGAAGAACAGCTCTTGGTTCAGGAGATAATTTTGCTTCGATTAACTGAAGCATTTTGGAGACAGAAATGGGAGATGCAGCAGGTGAGGATGAAGAACTTGCTTCTGAGTTGGTCATTATGAGATAAGAGTATTTGGACAGGGTTTGAGAGTTAAAGCGTTTGAGGTTAAAATATTTGAAGGTTTTGTGCTTTAACAATGGCGGTTTGAGGGAAGTACGAGTGAAGAAGAAGTAATCAAACTAGCATATATATATAGACATCAACGCGTAGGATTAAAAGATAGCAAGATGACTTAATCTACGGTTGAGATTACTCCCTGAAGTTAGGATTTTCCCGCCCATTCTTGTGTTTCCTCTTCACACGTTATTGTTTGTGACGGCAGCACGTCACATCACTGCAGTCGCACGAACATCGAAACCTGCAGCATTTAATGATCCTTCTCCTTTTCTCTCAATCTTCTGACATATTCGACTCTTGGTATTTTATAAAGTGCAAATTCATAAAGTGTTAATTATGGAATATACCCAATTTGCTAAAGATTGATAAAGAAAATGGGTGATTGGCGAAGAATGCCCTATTACGTAACTTAGGGATGGAGAATACCCTCTTTTGTAAATCTATACCAAAAATGTCCAAAAAGACTATTATACCCCTGATTATTTGTTAATTTTGATTATTGGTTTGGAGAAAACAAAGACTTTTAAGTATATCGGCTGGAAATATTCCTCGTACCCTATACTGAATCCCTTTATAGGACAGTGGGTCTGGTCTACAATAATGCCACGTACTAAAAGTTTCGTATTCTCTAAATAAACCCTTTGAGATATAAGTTTTAATTAATTTCAAACGACTATTTGATCAAGGTATGTCAAGATGATTTCAATTAATAAGATGCTCAAAATAATTTAAGATGGGAATAAAAGACTAAAAGAAGGAAGGTGTTCATATTAAATCAAAATCTGGACGGTGAACAGTGACCGGGTTTTGAGACCAGAACCGACCGGGTTTTTAATATGTACCGACCGGATTTTTGTTTTTCACGACCGGGTTTTTATGAAAATTTTTGAGCATATTACTTATTGAAATTGCATGTTTTGAGTCAAATCTTGGCATTAACAGGCGCTTCGAAATTGGTATCAGAGCCCTAGGTTTATTAAGGAATTATATTTATTTATTGCATTTAATTATTTCCTAACGGAGGAGACCTCCAAGAAAACATGGATCCGGACAATTGTCCGAGATGCGTTGGTTACAGGAATTTTCTCCAAATATTGGAGATTATGGAAGTACAGCACCGAGAGAAATTCTTCTTTTGGGTTGACAAGTTGGACGAGAGTATGCATAGTCCTGTATCCGAAGACGAACAGTCACGGATCATCACTATGATGCGTAGATACCAAGATCTACGAACAGCAAACCTCTCTCTACAAAGAGAGGTATACCAGCAAAGGGAAATGGGACATTCAACCCATTTCTAATGAGTCAAGACAGGAGGGAAGGTACTCCAGTCACTCCGGTCTTCCAGGAAATCAACCCCGACTTATCAAAATTCTCGGTTGATTTGAGGGAGATCCAGAAGACGGTACAAAATTATGGCAACCGCCTAATTAATGTACCTCAGGAGATAAAACGAATATCAAATCAACAAGATGAGATCCTAGACATCTTGCATGATATTCAGAAAAGAGTGAGTCAACTGGAGAATAGATCTCATCCGGAAAAGAGGAGACAGATGCTATTCCCCGAAGGACCAAAATATCCTTTACCAGTAAAGGATAAAGGCAAAGATCCACAAGTTGAAAGATACTTACGATTATTTCAAGGTGAAAAATCATGAATAACCTTGAAAGAATCGGACTTGATGATCTACAAGAGTTAGCAGAATCTTTTGCTAACATGAAGGTGGTTGATCTCAAGATGAACCAGCAACAGATGGTGGAAGGACATGCTGCAGTACCATTAAATCAGCAAGCACCACCACCACCTGAAGAAGTCATGAGAGAAGCTCGTGATTTCCATGCCGGACCATCGTATACTGGGACAGTACCCGATGAAGCCATACTGATGGAAAGAACCAGAAGGAGGCGACAACCCAGAATCCAAGATTCACCGGTTGGAAAAGCCACCCTTGATCCTATCCATCCATATGGAGTGATGCTTGATCTTGATGAAATTAATTTCAAAGATCAAGAATCAGTAATTGACGAATGGGGAGGAGCGATGCGAATTGCAGCAGCTACTCTCGACGTCAACAAGGAAGGACTGGTTAAAATTTTAGAAACCAGTTTAGCAGGCGTGGTAAAAATCACCTGGGAAGGATTCTACCTCGAAGTAAAAAATCAATGCTTCGAAGCAGATTCCTACTCGGAGATTATCCGAAGAATGAGTGTCCTCTTCAAAGACCATTTCATCGGAGAAGGATACTACGAGGGATTCGATAGAGAGAAAAGAAGAAAGTATTTATTGGCCTTATACAATCTAAGACTTACAGTCTTAGATCCAAAGGCGCTCAATAAATTTCTTCAGCTCTTTACGATCTACCAGCATCAGTCAAAAGCTGATGAGACGATTGCCAAGAAAATTTTCTTCTTGAAATTTCCAAGCCCCTGGAAGGAGATGATGATCAGAGATTATATCCCCAAGGGCAGTGATAGCATTGCCAAGAGGATGTCTTATGTGCATCAAAAGCTTTCAGAGTGGTGTCAACAAGCCACCGCTCAGAAAAACCTGAAGAAGCTGCGAAGAATCAACAAAGCAGCTCATCTGAACTGCGAGGATAATGATCTTCCAGTGGTTATTGGAGGCGAGCCATCAATAACCAAAAGACGAAAGAATAGGTACCAACCCTATTCTAAAGAAAGAAATCCAAGAGGAAGATCTTGGAAGCCAAGAACGATGTGGTCTAGACAGAAAGCTAAATCATACAAAACTGGACAGAGAAGCGGACCAGCTAGAAGCAGGGGTTCGTTCCAAGGATCCAGTTCCAGTTCGAGAACTCCAGCAAAGAAAACTTTCAGAAAAGCTCATACCAGAGCTAGTGAAAGTTTTAAAGATTGTAACTGCTGGACTTGCGGCGCAAAGGGGCATATTTCAACAAATTGCCCTGATAATGAGCAAAGGGGCATGCGAAGGTCCGAGTCTACTCCAGACATCGAAGATGCCATATATTACCAGGGATTGGTACAAGTGTACCAATTTGAAGATATACCCTCAGACGAGAGTATATACGAGCAAGAGGAGATTCTTAGTAATGATGAGGATTCTGATGGATCTACAGAATCTTCAGACTGAAGTAGAGTCTTGTCATCAGGAGAAAGAAGATCGGACTGGATTCTCTAGTCGAACGATGATCTCACCAAACCTGATTGACAAAATCATGAAGAAAACCTTGAATGTTCAGAAGTATCAAGGTTTTAATGCCAGCAACCTAGACGAAGTACTAAAAAATTTTAGTCTGGGAAGAAGGAAACATCATATCGTCTACGGAATCACTAGACGAGAGATGTCACTTCCGATCGAGAGTACTGGGAATCAAGTGGAGATGCAATTGATCCCAGCCAGCGACATCCGTGAGGATTTGGAGAAGCTTAAACCAGAGATTGCCGAAAAAATGAGATGGATTCATATTGGGGCAATACAACTGGTTCTCAAATCCACGATGTTCACAGGAATTGATGCTCCGATCGACATAGCCATATGTGATAGGAGAATCAGAAATCTACAAGATTCAGTAATGGGAACCATTGCGGGGAATCTTTGTGCAGGCCAAGTTGTGGGGATTGTCTATCCTAAGATTGCTTACAATCTCAACGACTCGGGTTTCAGTAAAGCTCTGACTTTATATCAGGACTTCAAGAGGAAGGAGTTATTGGATGAGGGAAACACACCTTATTCGATAACATATCAGATTTCGTATGCACTTTCCAACTCCCATCATACGGAGTTATTCTTAGGAAAGCCGTTTATCGAAATACCTGATATCTTCAAGAAGGTGACTACAGCAATTGGTCCCGACCGGATGGAGATTCCACAGAAGAGGGAGGTCAACATTCGTATTCAAGAAAGGCCTGTCATAAGACATGATCAAAGTCTTAAGATAAGCTCAGGAAGATTATCTTTCCAAGGAGATAGAATTATATCTCAACCTTTTGGAAGGAAAATTATCCAAGGAAGTCAACCCCAATTCCCAGGGAATGTGCAAATTTCAGTTAATCTGAAATGTCCAGAGGGATGGAGAGGGATGACAACCAGATTTGATACTACAAGATGGGAAAATAACTTTCCATGTAGTGTCTTGTATTATCTCCAGCAGCCGGAGGTTAACCATTACAATGGAACCCTCGACTTAGGGGGTTTTATGGTAGAGGTTAAAGGCAGAGCAGGACGCGAGGATGTTCTGATTCTAGGGCGGGATTTTTTGGAAAGATTCAAGCCTTGGAAACAGATGGATCAGGGGATGATGATTACGATAGAGGAACGACGACTCCTAATCGTATGACTAGTCCATTCTCGATATACATTCCAGTAGGAGTGTTGTATGAACAATATAAGGCAGAATACTTTTCGGCCTATATTGATTCAGGTGCAGGAATATGCACAGCAAGAAGAGGGATTTTTCCAGCAGATATTGAGGATACCTTACCTCAAATTGCTGGAAGAGATTTCTCCAAAAGAACTTTACTCTTATCTAAAGGAGTAAAAGAGGTGGAAATACTCATAGGCGGAGCAGGGCAAACACCTTGGTATAAGGTTAAAACTCCACCATTCTATTTCCATGATACAGGAGCGGATATCTTGTTAGGGAATAATTTCCTACAGATGTTCAAGAGATACACGCAGGACAATGAGCGAAGAAGATTAGTGTTCACAACAAATTGTGAGCATAAAATCATTGTTCAGAGACTGCGGAAGGCATTCAATCGCCAGATACCATTAGCTTTTCGCAGCAAGCGTGGTGATATGAATAATGACGGCAAACTTCGTCACCCAAAGATGAAAGATCAAAGGAGGTTCAGCGAAGCAGTGCTTAGCTGTATCCGGGAGGATGATCTTCATGAAGAGGAAATACAAATCCTTAAGGCAGCTTTGATTTCTAACAAAGAAGTTAAGGTTGAAATGCAGGTGTCCCTTGCGGATGTCAAAAGGAAGATCTCAAGATGCTACAATGAGAATCCTTTGGCATGGTGGGAAAAGAACCAACTCAAAGCAACCTTAAAGGTGAAACCGGAGAAGATGCATGAGTTTGTTAGGTTCAGACCAATCCTGATGAACGTAATAGATCAGAAGGATATGAGAGTTATTATTAAGGAACATCTTGATATGAAGTTGATCGAACCGGCCAGTTCGCCTTACAGTAGCCCAGGGTTTCTGGTAAGGAATCATGGTGAGATCAAAAGAGGTAAACCTAGACTTGTCATTAAAGGGATTAATGATATTCTAGAGTTTGATGGATATTTTATTCCAAGTAGAGATCACCTTATTAACTGCATTCGTAATGCTAAGGTCTTCTCCAAGTTTGATTGCAAGTCAGGTTTCTACCAGATTCGCATGGATGAAGAAAGCAAGAAACTGACAGCTTTCTCTACACCACAAGGGCATTTCGTTTGGAATGTAATGCCAATGGGGTTAGCTAATGCTCCCCAGATTTTTCAGAGGAAGATGGATAATCTTTTTAAAGATTATTTTTCTTTTATGTTTGTCTATATTGATGATATACTAATAACATCAAAAGATATGGATGAACATATTACACATCTGGAAATCTTTGCAGATGCTTGTTACAAGGAAGGATTAGTGCTGTCTGAAAAGAAAGCAGTAATTGCTACCCGGAAAATGGAATTTTTGGGTATTGAGATCGATGAGTCTGGGATAATTTTGCAGGATCATATTGTGCAAAAGGTCCAGGATTTTCCAGAAACATTGAAAGAGAAGAAACAACTTCAGAGTTTTCTGGGAGTTGTTAATTTCGCTGGGATGTTTATTAAGGATCTGGCGAAACATAGGAAGGTCTTTAGCAATTTGCTAAAGAAAGATGTTCCGTTTATATGGACGGAAGATCATCGACAAGGGATGAAAAAGCTAAAGGAGGAATGTAAAAATCTCCCAAAGCTTTCAATTCCACAGGATGAGGATGATCTGATCCTCTATACAGATGCAAGTGATTATTGGTGGGCAGCGGTCCTAATAAAAATCACTCCGAATGGGGAGGAACCGTGTAGATATTGCAGCGGTTTGTTCGCAGAAAACGAGGCCATCATATGGCATATCAACGAAAAGGAATTCTTTGCAGTAGTGAAGGCCTTCAAGAAACGGCCTTTATTTCTATTAGCCAAGAAATTTACTTTAAAAGTTGATAATACACAAGTTAAAGCTTTCTTGAAAAATAAAATAGAATCTAAGCCTGAGAAGGCTAGATTACATAGATGGCAAGCTTTATGTCAATATTATGTTTATGATATTGTCGTAGTAAAATCTCATGAGAATATTCTTGCAGATTTTCTAACGAGAGATGGAGCCAGCTGAGATCAGTTCCATTATCCTAGCCCAGAGGCATCTCCGAGAAAACTTGAAAATGCTTTTGGAAGAATGGGAAGAGTGCACTCTCCATGCTGACCAAATGGGGAAATTGCAAACTGCCGATAAGACGAAAGTCTCCGGTAGGATACGAGCCAGTCTGCTGACCTATACTCAGTTAGGGTCGGCATTGGAAAAGCCAATCTTGCGGGCTTCCAGAAAACCTCTGGAGAAAGCAGAGTTTCGTGTTCCGGCACCTAAACCGGTAGAAGGGGATTCAAATACCCCTCGAGCGAGTTCTAAGTCAGTGGAGTCTGAACCACTGGCCCAAGAAAAAGATGATGCAAAGGCTTCACCGCCTGAACCATCATGTCAACCCTCCACCTCTGGGGAAAAAGAGGGAGAGATTAGTCTCAGGCCCTTGACAGGCAAATCTGAGATTAATATTAATAGAATTATTT
>JAPKLX010003061.1:1254-11640 GCA_026898415.1 Leonotis leonurus
AAGGTTAATACCTGCGTGGTCAACTTGAATAGATCTAGGAAAACCTATTTTCATTCACGTGCATACTATCTGCTATGGAGTCATCTGTTGTCAGGGCTTGTGAATAATTCTCTATCCAAGGTTATAGAGAATGGAGCTTCAGAATCAAGATGGCACTCAAAGCCCATCACTATATGATGTGGAAGGTTATTGAAGAAGGTCCACTACAGATTACTGAAGAAGTGACAGTAACCACCTCAACTGGAGTAACAACACAGATAGCTCCTAAAGACCCAAGGAAATACACAGCAGAGGAACGACGCGAAGCCAATCTGGATGACTTTGCTAAAGGGATTATTTCTAGCACAGTCAAAGGGGTACATCTGGCCAAAATCCAAGATTTGGATACTGCCAAAGAGATGTGGGAAGCCCTACGAGACCTGTGTCTAGGATCTGAAGTAATGATTGAGAACAAGCTGTCTCTAGCCTGCAACAAATATGATGAATTCAAAATGAAGCCAGGTGAGACAATAGAACAAATGAAGATGAGATTCACTAGAATTCTCCTTGAGATATTTGCGTTCAATAAGAATAAATATACTCAAAGGGAGAAGAATATGAAAGTACTCAGAGCACTTCCACCTAGCTGGGAGATCTATGCTGCAATGCAACCTCTTTGTGCAGATTTCAATGAACTGTCTACAGAAGCATTATTTGATCACCTTGAAGGTCATGAATGTGACATTCAAAGAATACGAGGACAAGATCATCTGTCCAAAAAGGCAGAAAGTAGTTCTAAGAAGGACAAAGAAGTAGCATTTAAAGCAAAGAGAAAACCAGATGAACCTTCTGAACCTTCACTGCCAAATGAAGAGAAAGGCTATGACAAACTGTTAAAAGAGTTTGCAATGATAGCCAAACGTATGGACAAAATGGAGATCAGATCGAAGAAATACAGACGCTTCTATAAAGACAACAAAAACAAATTCTACAAGAAGCGTGACAATGATCGATCTGATAGCAAGGAAGAATCAAAACAGCAGACTGGTACAATCTCTAAAACATCTAACTCTACAGATTATACCTTCTTTGGTTGTGGCAGAACAGGTCACTTCAAAACAGATTGTCCTGATCTATCCAAAAGCCAAAGAGAAGAATTGAGAGCAAAGAGAGATCAAAAACTCAAACATGAACGAAAAGCCATGTTAGCTGAACAAGAATCAAGCAGCTCGAGTCATTTCTCAGATAGCACATCAGAAAATAATGAAGCCTTCTTTGGTAATGATGAAGAAGGATGGGATGAATGCTATGTGAGACTAGATAACGGTCTGGATGAAGTCGAGGTAAATTCATGCTATTCCAATTCCTCAAATGGTATCAATCTGGAACGGGATAATGAAGATCAAACTGATTACTCTTGGAAAGAAGTAAATGAGATGTTCAAATGTTATTCGAGCATCAAGAGATTATTTAGAGAAGTTGTAGAAGAAAATGACAGATTGAAGAAATCTGAAGAGATTCTGAGCACAGCCAATACTCAATTCGTTGCCCAAATAGCTGATCTGGAAGAACAGATCAAGGGAAAGAATAGTGAGATCCACTCTTTAAATTCAAAAGTTGAAGATCTCATTAATAGGAACAATGTTGCTGAAGAAAAGATCAAGAAAGACAAAGAAATGATTTACAAGAGTGATGAACGTGCTAAGTTGCTGATCAACTTGCAACAACAGGGCACATCTGGATTAGGATATCCAGGGCACTCAGGAAAATCTTCGAGCACCATCAACTTTGTACCAGAAAGGAAACAAATACCAGATCAAGTGAAAAACTTGAAAAACAAGAAAGGCCATCCACAAAAGATGATCATGAAAGAGACCGTGAACAGGCAGTACTGTCAAACAAAGAATCAACCAGCCTGTTACACAGAAACAGATCGTGCTCATAAAAATAATGTCGACAGGACATTGCCAAATAAAATTGGAAACCAATCAAAGAATGTCAACAGGACACTACCTATCAAGAAGGGTCATAAGAACGATGGAATAGAGAGATTCCATCCATCTGAAATTCACTCCTTATCTAAAATTGATGATGATGGGAATATCATTACCTGTTATATGTCTGTTCCTAACCTAAAAATTTTCTGGATTCGAAAGGGAACATTTACTAATAACCAAGCACCAAAATGTTGAAGGGTAGCTAAGTGTAATTAATTGCAGGACGAGAAAACTACAAGAAGGAGCAAGATAGCAAAAGGATCGATCTGGATCATAGATATCGGTTGCTCAAAACACATGACATGTGATAAGAACCTTCTATCAGATTACATAGAGAAGCCAGGACCACAGGTCACCTTTGGATGCAACTTAAAAGGGTACACCAGAGGATATGGAAATATAAAAGTTGGCAAGACCACCATCACTAATGTTTCGTACGTAGAGGGTCTTAGTCACAATCTGTTCTCTGTAAGTCAATTCTGCGCCAATGGTAATAAGATCATTTTTGATACTAGCAATTGTCTTGTGAAGAACAAGGAAGGAGATGAGATACTCCTTACCGGTAAACTGCAGGACAGGTTATATATTGTCCAGTGGACAAACCAGATCGAGACCTGTTTAGTTACTAAAACAGTATCAGAAACAAGCTGGTTATGGTACAAGAGATTGAGCCATCTAAACTTCAAGTCAATCAATAAGATTGCAAAAGAAAAACTAGTGGAAGGTCTACCAGACCAATTATATGATAAAGATCATATATGTGAAGCCTGTCAAGCTGGAAAGCAGACCAGATCATCATTTACAAGCAAAACAGCTCACTCAACCTCAAGAATACTGGAGCTTTTGCATTTAGATTTGTTTGGTCCAGTCAAACCTCTAAGCATAAATGGGAGAAAATACACCTTAGTAATCATAGATGATTACTCAAGATTCACTTGGATCATCTTTCTGTTGAAGAAGAAAGAGACTCTAGACAAACTCCCTGATTTTCTACACAAGATCACCAAACAGAAGGAGATGAGTATAACCTCTATCAGAACAGATCGAGGAACATAATTTCTCAACCAAAAGATTGAAGCATACTGCAACAAGATGGGGATCACTCATCAAACATCTGCTGCTCGAACTCCTCAACAGAATGGAATTGTTGAAAGGAGAAACAGATCTCTAAAAGAAGCAGCTCGCACTAAACCAAAGAAATTCTGGGCAGAAGCCATCTACACAGCCTTCTATACTCAAAATAGATCATCCATCACACTCAGACATGGAATGACACCATATGAGATTTGGAACAATAGAAAGCCTAAGATTTCTTACTTTCGAACTTTTGGCTGTTTGTGTTACATACACAATAATGGGAAATCTCAATTGAAGACCTTTGATAGCAAAACTGACCCTAGAATATTCTTAGGATATTTTAATGTTAGTAAAGCATATCGAGTTTACAATAAGAACTCTCATATTGTGGAGGTAACACCTCATGTTGTTTTTGATGAGTCTATTGTTAAGTACAGGTCACTAGATGAAAAACAAATAGAAAACCAGATGACTACAAGAAAGATGAATGAACTATTACTTGAAGATATCCTTATCTGGAATTCAAAAAGTGATGATGAAGAGATTAACACTCCACCTATTGCTGAAGAAGTCATACAGCAAGGGGAACAACACTACATGATCTGGATGAAAACAGATCACCAAGCAATGAAACAGTCATTGCAGAAGATAATCAATCTGAAAATCCAAATCCAGAAGAAAATCCTAATGAGAATCCATTCCAACCATCTTCTATATCATACCCTGAATTTGAGGAACCAACAAATCAATCTGAACCTAAGATATCAGATGAAGAGATGACCAGGAGAAGGAGATGAATACAAGATCATCCACCAGAACAGATTGTTGGGAACCCATCAGATCGTGTGAAAACTAGAAGAATGCATGGAGAAAGTGCACTGTTAAGCTGCTTTCTCTCACGCATTGAACCATCTGATGCTCATGAAGCACTACAAGATACACATTGGATAACAGCAATGCAAGAAGAACTCAATGAGTTCAAAAGGAATGAGGTCTGGTATCTCGTTGACAGACCCAAACACCTAGGAGTCATAGGTGTAAAATGGGTGTTCAAAAATAAACGGGATGAGAATGGTGAAGTAGTCAGAAACAAAGCTAGATTGGTAGCTAAAGGCTATAATCAACAGGAAGGCATTGATTTTGATGAAACATTTGCACCAGTAGCCAGATTAGAAGCAATTAGGCTATCTTAGCATATGCAGCACACAAACGGTTCAAGGTATACCAGATGGATGTCAACAGTGCTTTCCTAAATGGTATCCTTGAAGAAGAAGTTTATGTGGAACAGCCACTTGGATTCGAAGAAGTAGATCCAAACCAGAAAGTATACAGACTGGAAAAAGCAGTCTATGGTCTTAAACAAGCCCCTAGAGCTTGGTATGAGACATTATCAACATTTCTACTAGATTCTGGATTCAGAAGAGGATCAGTTGACAAGAATTTATTCATCATTAAAGTCAAAGAAAATATCCTCTTAGTACAGATCTATGTAGATGATATCATATTTGGATCTCAATCCACCTATTTATGCGACAAATTTGCTGAACTTATGAAGAATAAGTATCAAATGTCCATGATGGGGGAGATGAGTTTCTTTCTAGGCTTGCAGGTCAAGCAGGAACCAGATGGTATTTTCATTAACCAAAAAAAATACATCAACGATCTGCTAACCAAATTTGGGATGAAATACAACAAAATAGTTAAAATCCCAATGCAGACCAATGGGAAAATTGAACCTGATCCAGAAGGAAAACCAGCTAATATTACACAATACAGAGGGATCATAGGATCACTATTATACCTAACTGCCAGTCGACCTGACATCACATTTGCAGTAGGTGTATGTGCAAGATATTAAGCAAATCCCAAAGAGTCTCACATGGAAGGAGCTAAGAAGATATTAAGATATCTTAAGGGAACAACCCATGTAGGATTATGGTACCCATGTGAAGATAACTTTGAGCTAACTGGATACACAGATTCAGACTATGCTGGATGTAAGCTGGATAGAAAGTCAACATCTGGTATATGTCAGTTTTTAGGAAATAAGCTGATCTCTTTGTTCTCAAAGAAACAGACATCTGTTGCCACATCAACCACAGAGGCAAAATATATGGCAGCTGAAAGTTGTTGTGCACAAATATTGTGGCTAAGACAACAACTTAAAGATTATGAGATTGATGTCAAGGAAATATCCATCTTTTGTGATAGCTCAAGTGCTATAGCTATCACACAGAATCCTGTTTTGCATACCAGATGCAAACATGTGGACATAAGACATCATTTTATAAGAGATCATGTTGAAAGAAAACATGTGCAGATCGAGAAAATACACACTGAAGTCCAGAGAGCTGACATTCTCACCAAAGCATTACCAGAAGAAAGATTCAAGATGCTTTGTAGTAAATTAGGACTATTAAATCTTGAAGACAGGACCATATTACCATAAATCAAATCAAGTTCAAAAGGGAACTTGAACTAGATCAATACAAACAAGATTGATAAAAACAGGCAATGTAAAATTCCAACTGGGAATTGACACAAGATCATCCAAATAGAAGATTGATGATCAGATCGTTTTAAATTCCAACCGGGAATTATTAGCAGATCATCACACAAGATTAATGTCCAAAATTTGAAAGTGGCATAAACAGATCGACAGCATTAACAAACAGCTCGAGAGATCGATTTGGACCAGATTACTTGATGCCACGTGGATATTAATTAATATTTCTTTGTTAATTTCTCCCTCTACTTGGTTAAGGGGGAAAGTCAACTATATACGGCGACTATATCAACTTAATCATACCATATATCTAATTTCTGACACAATATATCTAATCTTTTATTTTTTGTGATGATTGATACTATGTTTGGGAACAGTGATCAATGCGATATTCACCAAATCAAGAAAAATGATGTACTTTTGACAGTATGAATCAACACGCGCCACTCCACATCCCCACGATCAAGAGCGCGTATATCATACGCGACATAGAGGCGGTAATAGACTGCAAGTCTATACTTTAGAAAGGCGGGAAAAGCTGAAAAAGGGAAGAATATTAAATTATATTATTACCTTACTTATCTCTCATTTCTTTTATATAAATTGATAAGGCGGTTCAGCTATCACCCACTCTTCATACCTTCAACACTTAGCGAAATTCTCTACCTTCCAACTCTCTCTCAATCTTTCGAAAAACTCTCTGCTTTTGCTAAAATGGCACCCAAATCTTCTGTATTTCTTGAGCAAGTGAATTTCCTGAAACCCTACATTCATCAAGATCTATTTGCAGTATTTGACACCTTCGGTTTTCATAAACTGGACAAGGCCTTCGACCTTGTTCGACACTGCAAAGGTTTATCATTTATGAGATGTTCTTACTTATTAACTGCTGTATATCTTGTTTGTTCTGAAAATTCTCAAACTTGTATAGAAATTCCTTTTTAACTATCTGCATGTTATGTTCACTTGTACTGTGATATAGGAGTTCATATTCTGTAAACTGCTTTTGGGCCCTTATACTTCATTGATGGAAGGAAAGTGCTCACATATACTATCTCTTTTTCTTTGTAGGATTTCACAATATCATCACCTCTTATCCTGTCCACTTCTTGCCCAAAGAAGTCACCGCATTCTATCTCTCGTGGTAGGGAGAGAAGGGTGGAAATGAAGCAACCATTAGGGTTAGCAAAGGGAACACCATCAGTAACACCACCTACAACGTCATAAACATCATTAATGATGTCTATAAATTGAAAGATGAAGGCCTTAGCCTTGGGGAACTGACTGACGAGCAACTGCAAGAGGCCGTGGAAATGGTGATGGTAGTGCCCATTCACTACACGAATAAGATGTTCAACAGGGCACTACTCGCTCCTAAATTTAAAATTATTTTTGAATTCGTCCAGCGCATCTTCTTGAACCACAACGGGTCCTATGACCAGGTCACTCCCGAGAAGTTCAAGATCCTGGTTGCCATCGTGCTTAACCTACCGGTTAACTGGAGCAGGATATTATTCGATCTCTTGGCTAGGGAGGCCAAGATGATTATCTTTGTGAAAGGAGGCAGTCCTGGGATCGAGGTGAAGAGGAGCAGTTTAAGACACTCAACCAAAATCAGTTTCATGCTGGAATCCTTCTTCACTCATCACAAGTGGGATACAATAGCTGAGTTTAACACCAGACTGCACTTTCCAAAAGACTAACACCAGATTGAAATGTCTATGAGCATTTCAGCGAATTTGATTGCTAGGGTGACAGACCCTGTCTTTGCAAACGCCCTGATGGAGATGGGTAGCTCTAACCCCATCTGGATCCTCCCATCTGCCCCAGCAGAGAAGTCCACAAAATCAAAAGTTACAAAGGAGAAACCAATCGAAAGGACCCCCTCCAAAAGAGTTACTAGGCGGGCAAGCTCAGTTGACACTGACACTTCCACAGCAGCCCAGCCGCCTAAGCCCAAAAGGAGAAGACTCCACAAACTATCTGAACTAGTGGAGGAAGTCCAAGAGGAAGCAACTGTCACTCCTCAACAGGAGGTTGCAGAGGAGGAAATCTTGATGGCATGACCACCAGAGAACGTGGCTCCCATTTCATCCTTGGACCCAGGCCAGGTCAAGGACTTTTCTCCAGCACATACTACAAGTCCATCATCTGCTGAACCTTTAGAGCAGACAGATGAGGAAGTTGAAGGAGAAGCTGAATCAATAGATGAGGAAGAAGAGATGAAGAAGGCAGAATCTGTGGTGAAAATGCTTGAAGCAGATGCAGATCATTCTGTCCTTAGGACATTCCCTGGGATCCAGCTCACCCCAGAAACATATGAAGCAGCCAAAAGGCTCAAGTTCCTTTTGATCGTAAAAGACAAAGAATTCTATGTCTTGGATGCCCTGCTCAGAACCAGGTCGCTACATGCTCTGAAGATTGAAGAAGCCACCCTGCTCAATATCTTCACGGCCTCTTCTATTGCTGAGCTAAGGGAGACATACAAACCAGACATCCTTGGTATGTCAAAATTTGAAGCTGACGAACTACAGATCGACCTTCGATCTGAGTATGAGAAAGCACAAATGCTAGACTTTTATGACAGCATTGAGGAAGAAGTTGCTGAGGAAGAAAGAGTTGAAGCAGAACCCACTGATGCTCACCAACCGGATGTAGCAATCACAGGACCTGAACAAGATCAGCACATGGCTGATGCTGGAGAGCAGGTTGTGGAGACCACCCCACAGGCTGAGGGGGAACCAGCCCAGACTAGTCAGGCTCCCATTGCAGTGGTCAGCCAACCACAAGAAGAATCTGAACCCGCTGGACAGAGGGTTGGGGGCAAACTCACTGATGAAATCTATACCCTTGCTGTCGTAGCCACGATGGAGGATTTTGTAGAGATGATAAATCTAGAAGACATATTGATGACCCAGCATCAATCCCTGTCAAATGCTCAAATGAAAGACCTCATCTCTTACAAGGTTGACAAGTACATGTATGGGACGCTCTCTACAGTCCAGGACGAGGCCATTCGCATTCTCACAGAGTTCAACAACCACCTGAAAACTCACGTTGACCAAGTTGACTCTGATTTGAGGAGAATATGCAGATTGAAATTGGAGGAGCTGAGCAAAAAGATGGATGACGATCGATCTGCTGCAGAAGAGAGAAAGGCACAGATCGATCAGACTCTAGAAACCATGAAGCTCAAGGTGAATGAAATGTACAAGATTGTGATAGAATTCGCACAAAAAGAAAAGGACATGGTTCATACCATTGTCAAGGAACAAACAGATGGCATAGCAGCTGATGTGGTAAAGGAGGCCAATGCACACACAAGAGCCATGTTCAGGCAATTTGAATCAGATGGCAAAAATTTTGTGGAAAGGAAGATGTGCGACCTGGGCTACCCAACAAAAACTATGATCAATGCCTTCTTTGATGAAATTGCAATTATCAAAGCAGACCAAGAAGGGTACAAGGAAGATCTGCTCAAAATCAGAGCCTCACTAGAAAAGAAAGTTGATGATTCCAACTTAAACATCAATGCTCTGCTGACAGAAAAGATCGATTCTGCGAAAGAAATGAAGGATTTGAAAGAAGAGGTCATCTCCCTTAAGGCACTCATCCAGATGTATAATGATGATGTCGAAAAGGGGGAAGGACCTAGGAAAGGGAAAAAGCCATCTGTTGCGAAGGGGAAGCTGCAATCATCTAGTGCTGCGAATGAAAAGGAAAAGGCTCAACCTGAGCAGCAGATAGCACCAGAAACTTCCAGCCCACCATCTGCCCCATCATCTGCTCCATCTGCTCAAGTTGCTCAAATTCAAAAGACAACATCCTCAAGCAAATCGAGCCAATCTCAACCCCTAAAGAGAAAGAAGAAATCTGGATCCAGTTGGTTCTCGTCTGCTCCAATCAGAACATCAAAGTCTAAAGAAGGAGAGACCAACTGGGTCCCAGAGAACCTAAAAGAGGGATGGGAAGGACTTCGCTTTGGCTTCATAATGTGCCGTTACTTTCTCAAGGAGCCAGCATACAGCGAGGGGACACCCAATGAGGCATTTCAACTCTACCTAGACCTAAATGATGCAAGAGATCTGGTAGAAGAAATAAGAAAAGCTGCAGCAAAGGCTCAAATTCAAATTACCGCCCCGAAGAAGGAGTTCAGAACTTGCCCCACCATACCAGACACTGATCTCCCAGATAAAACCTTTTGGCTCACTTTCATAAACCAACTAGCAGAAAACAGGGGATACAAGATAGACTCTGAAGACCCAGATTACATAAGGGTAAGAGAGGGAGTTTATGAAAGTGTTCAACTCATTTCTGACGAGACAAGGGCCAAAATGAAGAAGCTACAAGAGGAGAGGAGGAAGAGCAGATAGTTATACTTTCTCATATCATTATGATCTGTAATTCCTATTTTTTGTCTTGATGAACTATAATCTGTCTTGCCTCTTATATATGAAGTTCATTTAGTTTCTGATGAAAACTTCCTATTGTCCAGAACACATATACAAACTGTCTTAATCGTTATAACCTAATAATGAATCATAATCCATCCGGTCATCAAACCAGATCACTCTTAAAAGAGTTACTAGGACATATTTGTAAAGTGTGGTTTTGACATCATCAAAAATGGGGAAATTGTTGGGAACCCTAATGTATTTTTGGTTTTGATGATGATCCTTCGAAACACACTTAGTTCCTTTTGATTAAACTGTTCTACGTGTAAAGCAGATCACTACATTTAAAGTGAATTCTGTTAAAAAACAGATTAGGAGATGACTTAACATGTAAAGGAGTTATTCCTATAGAAGTCATTTCTATAAATAGTAT
>JAPKLX010002065.1:0-13010 GCA_026898415.1 Leonotis leonurus
CTTAAACAAGAGTACCGAGGAAGTCCACCATTATTCCGCACACGATACACTGTTAGAGTTTAAGTCTAATCTTACTCTCTGCCTTGTATAACTCACTTGAGAGACTTTACCTGGATAGAACAAGATCGATTAGAAAATCAATCTAGTCTATCACCTTGAGCAATCTGTGTTTCAGAAAGCTTACATCTCTCTGATTTAATTAGTCAAGTAAACTGAAAAGTTTGTATTTGGTGTATTCCCCCCCCCCCCCATACACCAAACCTTGCTCTTTCGGGACCAACAAAAGGGATCATAGGATCGCTACTCTACCTAACTGCCAGTCGACCTGACATCACCTTTGCAGTAGGAGTATGTGCAAGATATCAAGCAAACACCAAAGAGTCTCACATGGAAGCAACTAAGAAGATACTAAGATATCTTAAGGGAACAGCCCATATAGGATTATGGTATCCATGTGAAGACAATTTTGAGCTGACTGGATATACTGACTCAGAATACGCTGGATGTAAACTGGACAGAAAGTCAACATTTGGTACATGTCAGTTTCTTGGAAATAAACTGATTTCTTGGTTCTCTAAGAAACAGACATCAGTTGCCACCTCAACTACAGAGGCAGAATATATGGCAGCTGGAAGTTGTTGTGCACAAATACTGTGGTTAAGGCAACAGCTTAAAGACTATGAGATTGATGTCAAGGAAATACCAATTTTCTGTGACAGCACAAGTGCTATAGCAATCACACAGAATCCTGTTTTGCATACCAGATGCAAACATGTTGATGTGAGACATCACTTTATAAGAGACCATGTTGAAAGAAAACATGTACATATTGAGAAAATACACACTGAGATTCAGAGAGCAGACATTCTCACTAAGGCATTACCAGAAGAAAGATTTAAGATGCTTTGTTGAAAACTAGGACTTTTAAATCTTGAAGATAGGACCAAATTGATCTAACCCAGATCAAAATCAATATTCCAACATGGAATCAAAACCAGATCATCATGGTCCAGATTGATAAAATCCAGCTTATGTGAAAAATCCAACATGGACTTAATACCAGATCACTAAGTATATGTCAATACAGATTGAGCAAATTCCAACTGGGAATTATTAAAGAAATCAACCAGATCGATAGTTCTCACCATAAAAGAGATTGACCTTGACCAGATTACTTAACGCCACGTGGATATTGAATTAATATTTCTTATTAATTATTCCATTACTTGGTTAAGGGGGAAAGGTCAACTATATACGGCGACTACTTATCTATATTCTGACATTAGATATCAAAATCTTTTATTTTTGATGATTACGTACAGTAATTGGGAACCATGATCGAGGAAATATCTACCATATCAAGGAAAAAGGGAGAAAATGACTGCAACAAAGATAACGCGCCATATCACAACCGTTCAATCATAGCGCGTGCATCACACGATAAAGAGAGGCGGCTATGGGTTGGAAACCTAGAACATGGAAAGGCGGGAAAGCTGAAAAAGGGAAGGATTTCTGAATATTTTATTACTCTACTTATCTTCTCTTTCATGTATATAGTTTGATAAGGCGTTTCATGTATCACTTACACTTACATATTTCTCGAAACACTTAGCAAATTTTCTACCTCCCAAAATTCTCTCTTCCTTCATAAATCTCTCTATTTTCTAGCAAAAATGGCCCCCAAATCATCTGTTTTTCTCGAGCAAGCAAGCTTTCTGAAACCTTACATTCACCAAGACCTTTTCGCAGTTCTTGACACCTTCGGGTTTCACAAACTGGAAAAGGCATTTGATCTTGTCCGCCAGTGCAAAGGTTTCTTGTTTAATTTGTTTAATACTATCTCTCACACATGCATATAACAAACTGCTTTTACTCTGTATATCTACTTGTGATTACTGTGATATCGATTGCTAGCTTGCATAAACTGCTTTGGGGCACTTATACTTCACTGATGGAAGGATAGTGCTCACATATGCTCTACTGTGTTTCCTGTAGGTTTCTACAATATAATCACTTCACACCCAGTACACTTCCTACCCAAGGATGTTGCTGCCTTCTACCTCTCATGGCAAGGAGAGAGGGGTGGAGATGAGGCAACAATCAGGGTCAGCAAAGGTAACACGATTAGCAACACCTCCTACAACGTCATCAACATTATCAACGCCGCTTACAAAGTCAAGGATGAAGGCCTAGAACTTGGAGAAATCACTGCAGAACAGCTGCAAGAAGCTGTGGAGATGGTGATGATCATTCCCATCCAATACACAAACAGGATGTTTGTCCGTGCTCTTCTTGCGCCAGAATTCAGAATCTTATTTGAATTCGTACAGCGAATATTTCTCAACCACAACGGCTCATACGACCAGATCACCCCTGAGAAATTCATGATCTTAGCTGCTGTAGTACTCAACTTACCAATGAACTGGAGCAGGATCTTATACGATCTCTTGGCAAAGGAGGCCAAGATGATCTTGTTTGTGAAAGGCAGCTCACCTGGCATCGAAGTCAAAAGGAGCACTCTACGTCATTCTACAAAAATCAGTTTTATGCTCGAGTCTTTCTTCCCTCAACACCAGTGGGATACAGTTGTCGAGTTTAACTCTAAACTGCATTTTCCCAAAGATCAACATCAAATTGAGATGTCAATGGGCATTTCTGCCAACCTGCTGGCAAGAGTCAAAGATTCAGTTATCGCAAACGCTTTGACTGAGATGGGAAACTCCAACCCCATCTGGATACCACCATTCGCAGCAACTGAAAAATCCACCAAGACCAAGGTCACCAAGGAGAAACCAGCAGAAAGGACTCCCACCAAAAGAGTCACCAGACGGGCGAGCTCCATTGATACTGACACATCTACCGCAGCTCAGCCGCCCAAACCAAAACGCAAACGACTTCACAAATTGTCCACCGAAATTCAGACTGAAGCACCTGCTGCTGCAGAAACTGTCATTCCTCAACAGGAGGTTGAGGAGGAAGGAGTTATGCTGGGTGATCAACCCGAAGATGTGGCACCCCTTTCATCTGTACACCCAGATCAGTCCAAAGACTTTTCCCTCGCACACTCTACTAGCCCATCATCTGCTGATCATTTAGAGCAGATTGATGAGGAGGCTGAGATAGAAGAAGCATCAACAGATGAAGAGGAGGAGTTGAAGAAAGCAGAATCGGTGGTGAGAATGCTTGAGACAGAGGCAGACCACTCTGTGCTCAGAACTTTTTCGGGGATCCAGCTTACCCCAGAAACTTATGCTGCAGCCAAACGCTTAAAATTCCTGTTACTGGTGAAAGACAAGGAATTCTATGTATTGGACGCTCTGCTTCGCACCAGATCAATTCATGCACTGAAGATTGAAGAAGCCACTTTGCTTAAAATCTTCACTGCATCCTCCATTGTAGAGCTCCGAGAGTCATACAAGCCAGATATACTAGGTATGGCGAAGTTTGAAGCTGATGAGCTTCAGATCGATCTACGATCTGTGTACGAGAAAGCCAACATGCTGGATTTTTACAACAGCATAGAAGAAGAAATTGTTGAGGAGGAGATCGAAACTGCTCACAGTGATGCTCACCAACAGGGTGCAGCCATTCCAGCAACAGAGATAGATCAGCAAATGGCTGACAGTGAAAAGCAGACCACCGCACCAACTGAGTGGGAACAAGCCATGCCTTCTGAAATCCCCAATGCAGTGCCCAGCCAACCTCAAGCAGAAGAAGAACTAATTGGACAGAATATAGGAGGCGAGCTTACAAACGACCTCCTCACTCCTGCTGCTGCGGCTGCACTTAATGTACATGTGCAGACATTCACCTTGGAGGACATATTGATGGACCAACATCAATCACTGTCTCATACACAAATCAGAGATCTCATCTCCAAGAAGGTGGACCAGTACATGTATGGCACACTGACTACAGTCCAAGATGAAGCTACTCGCATACTCACAGAGTTCAACGACTACTTGAAGACTCATGTCGATCGCGTTGACTCTGAATTGAGGACAATATGCAGGCTGAAGATCGAAGAGATCAGCAAGAAACTGGACGATGATCGGGCTGCTGCTGATGAAAGGAAGGCCCAGATCGATCAGAGTCTGTTTTCAACTGAATTCAAAGTGAAAGAGATGTACAAGATTATCAGTGCCTTTGCAGAAAAAGAAAAGGATATGGTGCACTCTATAGTGAAAGAACAGACAGATGGCCTCACTGCTGACTTAGTCAAAGAAACCAATGCCTACACAAGATCACTTCTTCGGCAGTTTGAGGTCAATGGGAAGAATTTTGTCGAAAGAAAATTAAGCGAACTGCGCTATCCCACAAAGACTATGATCGATACTTATTTCAACGACTTTGGGATAGTCCAGGACGATGTAGAGCGCCATACAGCTGAACTTGCCAACATCACAAAATCTTTCCAAAAGCAGATTGATGATTCAAACCTCAACATCACATCACTGCTTACTCAAAAGGTTGAAACAGATAAAGAAATGGCAACAATGAAAGAGGAGATCACTTCCCTGCGGGCCCTTGTCAGTATGTTCATTGCTGATGTCGAAAAGGGGGAAGGATCAAGTAAAGTGAAGAAGCCATCTGCTGCAGCTGGAAAAGCAAAAGGAAAAGAGAAGGAAAAGGAATCTGCTCAACCTGAGCAACAGATCACTGCACAGACAGCCAGTCCTCCATCTGCTCAAACACAGAAGTCCAAATCATCAAGCAGATCGAGTCAGACGCTAAAGAAGAAGAAAAGAACAGGATTCAGTTGGCCAACAGCTCACATCAGAACATCTGCAGCGACCAACTGGGTCCCAGCTCATTTAAGAGATGGATGGGAGGGTCTAAAGTCTGGCTTCATCATGCTTAGATACTTCGTCAAAGAACCTCTATACTGTGAAGGCACACCCAACGAGGCATTTGACATATATCTAGATAGAAATGATGCCAAGGACTTGGTTGAGGCCCTAAGGGAAGCTGCTGCAAAAGCTCAAGTCTCCATCTCTGCACCAGAAAAGGAATTCAGAGAATACCTAGTAATTCCTGGCACCTCACTACCAGACAAAACCTACCTGCTCACCTACATTAACCAGCTAGCAGAAAATAGAGGATATAAGGTGGATGCAGAAGACCCTGATTACATAAGGGTAAGAGAAGGCGTATATGAAAGCGTGCAGCTTATCTCGGATGAGACGAGAGCAAAAATGAAGAAGCAACAAGAAGAGAAAAGAAAAAGCAGATAGACATATTTCTCATATCTTTATGATCTGCTTTTCTTATGTTTTGTCTTGACTATCTGTAAACTCTACTTGTCTTTTTATTCATATATGAAATCTGTTTGAGTTTCTGATGACAACATCTTATTGTCCAGAACACATATAAAATATCCTAAATGTTATAAACTTAATAACGCACTAACATCAATCTGGATATCAGACCAGATCGTTCTTTATGAGCTGATAGGATATTATTGTAAAGTGTGGTTTCGACATCATCAACAAGGGGGAAATTGTTGGGAACCCTAAGGTTTTAGTGTTAATGATGGTTCTTCGAAACACACTTAGCTAGTTTAGAGCTTAATCTGTTCTTCATGTAAAACCAGATCACTAGAGATAAGGTGAATTCTGCTATTGAACAGATTAGGAGATGACTTAAAGTGTAAAGGAAATATTCCTATAGAAGTCAATCTCAAACTTAGAATAGGATGAAAGTTAAGGTTTTATGCCAAAGAAGAATCGATCTGCTGTAACAGACAGCAACCAGATCGATGCCTACAGAGATGAACCAGAATGATTGAGTCATCAATCCATCAGCTGACATCATCCTACAGATCATATACACTTGCCACGTCAAGATCAAAGTCCATCCAACAGGGATTGGAAAGAAGATCTTCGATTAAACATATATAAGGAAAGAGACCGTTAGCAATCTGCTTTCCATAAATCAAAGATTGAGTCAACCTTTCCTATATGGCAAGAACAGATATGATGGAAACCATTGATTGGCAATATACCATCTATCTCACGCCAATCAACAACGGCTAGAATTTCTAATTCAATGCATATATAATTGAAGTAAAAAGATCTGGAAGGATAGGACATACGCGCGATCTATACTGTTGTCATTCTTTCAAGTAATCTGCCATCCAGACTTAGAGCTTCAACACTCTGTGATTCTACATCACACCAACCACCTCGATTCAAGTCTGTCTTATCGAGACAAAGGAGATCACCCTGCTAGCTAGTAGTTTTCTAGTGGTAACGTAGAGGTAATCTGTTGTAAAGGGACACGACCCTTAACTCGTGCATAAGTATCTCTCTAGTTTTGATTGATACTTGTGACTCGTTCTCCACGAGTATAAAGAAGCAGAGTATCCTAGTATTGGATAATCTGGTCTAGTTTTGACCAGATCGTGGACGTAGGGATTTCCCGAACCACGTTAAACAACCGTGTGCTTTATATTTCTGCTTATTTAGTTTCTGTTGTTTATTATTCTAACTCTCTGCACAATCATCCATCTGCATCTCAATCAATCTCCTTAATCAATCGGTTAATACTTAAGGTTTTCTAAACAAGAGCAATCACTGATCCACCATTATTCCGCACTCACTCTACACTCAGAAAGTAATAAGATCACTCTTATTGTTAACTAAGTGTTTTCACTAAGAGAGTAATCTGTTTGGACTAAACCAGCTATTGATCTGCATATCGATCTGTTTAGTCAATGCCGAGCAATTTCTCATATTGAATAGCTTAACCTCTCTTATAAATAGTCAAGTAAAACTGAAAAGTTAGTATTTGGTGTATTCCCCCCCCCCATACACCAAACCTTGCTCTTTCGGGACCAACAATCTATAAAACATCAAACTCTACAGATTACACCTGCTTTGGTTGTGGCAGAATAGGTCACTTCAAACCAGACTGTCCTAATCTTTCCAAAAGCTAAAGAGAAGAGTTGAGAGCAAAGAGAGATCGAAAACTCAAACATGAACGAAAAGCCATGTTAGCTGAACAAGAATCAAGCAGCTCGAGTCATTTCTCAGATAGCTCATTAGAAAATGATGAAGCCTTCTTTGCTAATGATGAAGAAGGTTGGGATGAATGCTATGTTGGACTAGGCAACGGTCTGGACGAAGTCGAGGTAAATTCATGTTATTCCAATTCCTCAAATGATATCAATCTGGAACAGTATAATGAAGATCAAACTGACTACTCTTGGGAAGAAGTAAATGAAATGTTCAAAAGCTATTCGAGCATCAAGAGATTCTTTAGAGAAATTGTAGAAGAGAATGACAGATTGAAGAAATCAGAGGAGATACTGAGCACAGCCAACACACAATTCGTTGCCCAAATAGCTGATCTGGAAGAACAGATCAAAGGAAAAGACAGTGAGATTCACTCTCTAAACTCCAAGGTCAAAGGTCTTATTACAAGAAACAACGTAGCTGAAAAGAGAATAAAGAAAGGGAAAGAAATGATTTACAAAAGTGATGAACGTGCTAAATTGCTAATCAATATGCAGCAAAAAGGCACATCTGGATTAGGTTATCCAGGTCACTCAGAAAAATCTTCTAGTACCATAAACTTTATACCAGAAAGGAAGCAAATACCAGATCAAGTGAAAGACTTGAAAAACAAGAAAAGTCTTCCTCAAAAGATGATGGTGAAACAGACCGGAAACAGACAATACCATCAAACAAAGGGACAACCTGCCTATTACACTGAATCAGATCATACTCATAACAAGAATGTCAATAGGACAGTACCCAACAAGAATGTCAACCAGACATTACCCAACAAGAATGTCAACAGGACAGCACTGAAGAATGATGGAATAAAGAGATATCATCCATCTGTATTTCATTCCTTGTCTAAAGTTGATAATGATGGGAACATTATTACCTGTTATACTTCTGTTCCTAACCCTAAAATGTTCTGGATTCGAAAGGAAACATTTGCTAATAACCAAGCACCCAAACGATGAAGGGTAGCTAAACTTTATTAAATGCAGGATCAGAAGACTGCAAGAAGGAACAACATAGCTAGAGGAGCAATCTGGATAATAGATAGTGGCTGTTCAAAGCACATGACCTGTAACAAGAACCTACTATCAGATTATATAGAGAAACCAGGACCTCGTGTTACCTTTGGATGCAATTCAAAAGGATATACCAGAGGATATGGAAACATAAAAGTTGGCAAGACCACCATCACAAACGTATCATATGTTGAGGGTTTTAGTAACAATCTATTTTCTGTAAGTCAATTCTGTGCTAACGGTAACCAGATTGTTTTTGATACTACTAACCGTTTTGTGATGAACAAGGAAGGAGATGAAATACTCCTTACCGGAAGATTGCTGGATAGACTATACATTGTTCAGTGGACAAACCAGATCGAGACCTGCTTAGTCACTAAGACTGTATCAGAAACAAGCTGGTTATGGCACAAGAGATTAAGTCATTTAAACTTCAAGTCAATCAACAGGATTGCAAAGGAAAGGTTAGTGGAAGGACTACCAGATCAAGTATATGATAAAGATCATATATGTGATGCTTGTCAAGCTAGAAAACAAACCAGATCATCCTTTACAAGCAAAACAGTTCACTCAACATCAAGGATACTGGAGCTGTTACATCTTGATCTGTTTGGACCAGTCAAACCACTAAGCATAAATGGGAGAAAATACACCTTAGTAATCATAGATGATTACTCAAGATTCACTTGAGTCATCTTTTTGTTGAAGAAGAAAGAGACTCTAGACAAACTCCCTGATTTTCTACACAAGATCACCAAACAGAAGGAGATGAGTATAACTTCTATCAGAACAGATAGAGGATTTCTCAATCAAAAGATTGAAGCATACTACAACAAGATGGGAATAACTCATCAAACATCTGTTGCTCGAACTCCTCAACAGAATGGGGTTATAGAAAGGAGAAGCAGATCTTTAAAAGAAGCAGCTCGCACAATGTTTAATGCAACCAACCTACCAAAGAAATTCTGGGCAGAAGCCATATACACAGCCTGCTATACTCAAAACAGATCATCCATCTCAATAAGACATGGAAAAACACCATATGAGATTTGGAACAGCAGAAAGCCTAAGATTTTTTACTTTCGAACTTTTGGCTATTTGTGTTACATACACAATAATGGGAAATCTCAATTGAAAACTTTTGATAGCAAAATTGACCCTGGAATATTCTTAGGATATTCTAATGTTAGTAAAGCATATCGAGTCTACAATAAGAACTCTCATATTGTGGAGGTAACACCTCATGTTGTTTTTGATGAGTCTATTGTTGAGTACAGGTCACTAGATGAAAAACAGACAGAAAACCAGATGACTACAAGAAGAATGAATGAACTACTTCTTGAAGATATCCTTATCTGGAATTCAAAACGTGATGATGAAGAGATCAACACTTTACCTTTTGCTGAAGAAGTCATACAGCAAGGGGGAACAATACAGCACAATCTGGATGAAAACAGATCATCAAGCAATGAAACAGTCATTACAGAAGATAATCAATCTGAAAATCCAAATCCAGAAGAAAACCGTAATGGGAATCCATTCCAATCATCTTCTACATCACACCCTGAATTTGAGGAACCAACAAATCAACCTGAACCTGAGATTTCAGATGAAGAGATAACCAGAAAAAGGAGATGGATACAAGACCATCCACCAGAACATATTGTTGGGAACCCATCAGATCGTGTGAAAACCAGAAGGATGCATGGAGAAAGTGCACTGTTAAGATGTTATCTCTCTCGCATTGAACCATCTGATGCACATGAAGCACTACAAGATGCAGATTGGATAACAGCAATGCAAGAAGAACTCAATGAGTTCAAAAGGAATGAAGTCTGGTATCTCGTGGACAGACCCAAACACTAAGGTGTGATTGGTGTAAAGTGGGTGTTCAAAAACAAACGAGATGAGAATGGTGAAGTAGTCAGAAACAAGGCCAGATTAGTAGCTAAAGGCTATAATCAACAAGAAGGCATTGATTTTGATGAAACATGCCGTAGCCAGATTAGAAGCTATAAGGCTGTTTTTAGCATACGCCGCATACAAAAGATTCAAGGTATACCAGATGGATGTCAAAAGTGCATTCCTAAATGGTATCCTTGAAGAAGAAGTATATGTGGAACAGCCACCTGGATTTGAAGAAGCTCATCCAAATCAGAAAGTATACAGACTGGCTAAAGCAGTCTATGGTCTTAAACAAGCACCTAGAGCTTGGTATGAGACATTATCAACATTCCTACTAGAATCTGGATTCAGAAGAGGATCTATTGACAAGACTCTGTTCATCATCAAAATTAAAGAGAATATCCTTCTAGTACAGATCTATGTAGATGGTATCATATTTGGATCTCAATCCACCTATCTATGTGATAAATTTGCTGAACTTATGAAAAATAAGTATCAAATGTCCATGATGGGCGAAATGAGCTTCTTTCTAGGTTTGCAGGTCAAGCAATTACCAGATGGTATTTTCATTAATCAAACAAAGTACATCAACGATCTGCTGACTAAATTTGGGTTGAAAGACAATAACCCAGTGAAAATCCCAATGCAAACCAATGGAAAAATTGATCCAGATCCAGAGGGAGAACCTGCTAACATTACTCAATACAGAGGGATCATAGGTTCATTACTCTACCTAACTGCTAGTCAACCTGATATAACATTTGCAGTAAGTGTATGTGCAAGATATGAAGCAAATCCCAAAGAGTCTCACATGGAAGCAGCTAAGAAGATACTAAGATATCTTAAATGAACAGCCCATGTAGGACTATGGTACCCATGTGAAGACAACTTTGAGTTAACTGGATACACAGATTCAAACTATGCTTGATGTAAGTTGGACAGAAAGTCAACATCTGGTACATGTTAGTTTTTGGGAAATAAACTGGTCTCTTGGTTCTCAAAGAAACACACATCTGTTGCCACCTCAACCACAGAGGCAGAATATATGGCAGCTGGAAGTTGTTGTGCACAAATACTGTGGCTAAGACAACAACTTAAAGATTATGAGATTGATGTCAAGGAAATACCCATCTTCTGTGACAGCTCAAGTGCTATAGCAATCACACATAATCCAGTTTTGCACACCAGATGCAAATATGTAGATGTGAGACATCATTTTATAAGAGATCATGTTGAAAGAAAACATGTACAGATAGAGAAGATACACACTGAAGTACAGAAAGCTGACATCCTTACCAAAGCATTACCCGAAGAAAGATTTAAAATGCTTTGTGGTAAACTAGGACTATTAAATCTTGAAGAAAGGACCAGATTGATTTAGATCAAATCAAGTTCAATATTCCAACAGGGAATCAAAACCAAATTGACATAGTCCAGGTTGATAAAATCCAGATCATGTGAAATTCCAACAGGGAATTGACACCAGATCACTAAAGTACATGTCAATAGTCAAACAGATCAATCAAGATTCCAACTGGGAATTAGTAAAAAATTCATCACACCAGATTGGAAAGTGGCACAACCAGATCGATAAAACTCACTATGAAGGAGATCGATCTTGACCAGATTACTTGATGCCACGTGGATATTAATTAAATTATTTATTCAAATTCCCACTACTTGATTAAGGGGGAAAGTCAACAATATACGGCAACCATATCAATCTAATCATTGTATATATATCTAATTACTGACATATATATACCAAATCTTTTATTTTTGATGATTAGTACAGTGTTTGGGAAACGTGATCGAGGAGATATTTACCTATTCAAGAAAAAGGAAGGAAAGTGACGGATACAAAATCAACGCGCCTCACTACAGCCGATAGATCAAAGCGCGTGTATCAAACACAGACAAAGAGAAGAGAGTAGACCTTAAGTCTATAACTCAAGAGGCGGGAAAAAGCTGAAAAAGGGTGTTGGTCCCGAAAGAGCAAGGTTTGGTGTATGGGGGGGGGAATACAACAAATACAAACTTTTCAGTTTACTTGACTAATTAGGGTGAGAGACTTAAGCTTTCTGGATTACAGATTGCTCAACGTGACAGACCAGATTGACTATCTAATCAATCTTGTTCTGTCCAAACAGAATCACTCAAGAGAGTAACACAAAGCAGAAAGTAAGAATGATCTTATTTTCTAACAGTGTATTGTGTGCGGAATAATGGTGGACTTAGTCGGTGCTCTTTGATTAGAAAACCTTTAGAAAACTTAACTGTTGGGAACCCCATAAAATATTCTAAGTTTTGATGATGCTCTTTCAAAACACACTTGGTATTATACATGTTCTGTACCTTTTCTCTTTAGTTTCAGCATAACAGATAGTAGAAACTGATTCAAACAGAACGATAGAAGATGTCTCGGACAGATAAAACCAGCCAGTCTCGAGCAGAAGGGTGGAGCAGAAGGCTGGAGCAGAAGGTCAAGTCTTGAGACAGAACGCTAACCAGCAAGTCTTAAGACAGAACGCTAACCAGCAAGTCTTAAGACAGAACGCTAACCAGCAAGTCCTAAGACAGAATGCAAAAACCAGCAAGACTCGAGACAGATAGCTAAACCAGAAAGTCTCAACCAGAAAGAGAAGCTAGTCAACTTTAACAGAAAGTTGAACCAGAGAAGCTTCAACCAGAAAGTATAAAGCAACTCTACCAGAAAGTACTTCTACCAGAAAGCAACTCTACCAGAAAGTACCTCAACCAGAGAGTAGGTTAATGAATGCTCTATCAGAAAGTATGCTCTATCAGAAAGTACCTCAACCAGAAAGACACTAGACCAGAGAGGACACAACCAGAAGGATAGAAGCAAACCAGAAAGAGCAGAACCTAACCTGTCAAAGAAGCATTAAAGACTTTCCATTGAAGAAATAGAAACTGAATCACTGATTGACATGAAGAAGGAAAGCAATCACAGATGATCTGCTTACCAATCATAGAAGATTCAATCAATGACTCTACAAGGAAAGAAGAGTTACAAGGAAAGAAGAGTTATGACTGATTGGGAATCCACAAATCAAAT
>JAPKLX010001710.1:0-14190 GCA_026898415.1 Leonotis leonurus
GATCAAAATACAGACGGAAAGTATCCGTCGCCAGTCCGTCGCTAGCCACCCGGGACGACGGATTTTCTGTCGTAACGACGGATTTTTCCGTCGCCAAAAGACCTTTTTTTTGTAGTGTCGTTGTACGTCAAGCTGTTCCTCCATAAGTTAATTGGTTTGGTTCCCAATTAACATGTGACTTTATGTAGAGCACTTCATATTTGTAGGTAGAGGAATGGAATGATGATCAGGTCATTTTTTATAAAAACGACCTGTTGCTTATCTCGTCGGCGAGCTGCTAGAGATTTTTATTCTAGCTGATCATCCTCTTGTAATGTCTTCTAAGTATAGAAGTATTATATCCTAGTTACAGCTTGATAATAAGGACAGGTAGTTAACTTATCTAGTTGTTCCTTTTACATGGTAGATGTTTCTAAAGTCTAGAAATACAGATCGTTATAAGTAAATTTGAAACTTCAAACCACTTTTACATTTGTGATCTATAAAAATAAATTCTAAATATCAAAAACCAGAACAAGTAATGTGGACAGCGAGCTGCAAGAATGAGAAGAAAATCGTTATTTTTACTAAAAATGATCTGCCCAATTAAAGACTCGCTCGCTGACTATACAATTTTGAAAATAATTATTATCTTAGTAATCATTGTGTCCAGGAAGGCTTTTAAAAGAATAATACAGATCGTTAAATAAATGAAAAACGATCTGCTTCTTTTAAAGACTTTCCTTAAAAGATAACAATGACAACCTGGTTTTCTGAGATCATAAAAACGACTAAGTGTTGTTTCGAGACACATCGTCAAAACACAAATAAATTCGTAGGGCTCCCAACAATTTCCCCCTTTTTGATGATGTCGAAACCACACTTTATAATTTTCTTTAGTGTTGAAAGCAATGGATTTAATATAGCAGGCAGTTAGAATGCATAAATATAAAACATTAAGCATAAAAACATTGCCTGGACAAAGAGATATTGTCACGAGGTTGTTTTTCAAAACTAATAACTTTAAACTTTATTGATAGAGCAGCTTACAAATACAGAGATTGATTATATGACAGTTAGCTGCTAAACATAAAGTTTTAATCAAAAAGTCAAGAAATATGTCTTCATGGTTGAGGAGGTGGTTGGCTTTGTTCTTTCTCCGCAGATTGAGATTGTCGACGTTGTTGATCAGCTAGTTGGGCCCTTCTTTTCTCAACCATCTCCCTCTACCTTAGCTCCGAAGGCACACCAAAACTTGCGTATCCCATTGAATATTCTTCGGTCATCTTTGTTGTTGAAGTTGATGGGATAGTTCATCATTTGAGCAAATCGATTGATAGCATTGAGAACAGCAGTGTGATCCACTTCTATGGTTCCTGGTATCCTTGGATATAGAAGTGTAGTTTTCTTGGGAGCTGTGAGTGGTACATTCATCATGGCATATTGCCTGTGCAAATATTTGATAAAAGTTTGATTTTTATGTTGGCTAAGGAATTCTCTGAACAGATCGTCAACTGATCCTCCTTGTACATCTTGATCCATTAAATAGTAGTGCTGCATGATGAATTCCTTGACCAACTTGTTCCATTGAGATGATTTCTTGCTATGAAGCCATGTTAGATTCTGAGGTTCAGTTAGCTGGAATTTTTCAAATAATTTAAACATCGGATTTGACGGCTCATCAGCATCTTCATCTGGAGTTTCTACTTTGTCATCATACTTCTCCCCTATCTCCCCTTGCCTTTCCTTCTCTGCTCTCCATAGTTTTCGAAATTCGGAATCAGCTATCTGCTCTGCCTTATATCCAGCCAAAAACATTTCTTCTTCTTCAGCCTCCGTTACTACCTTCTTTCCTTTTCTATCTGCTGCCTTGCGTGCATCCTCTTCCATCTTTCTTTGTTTTTCTTCATTCTCACGTTGTAGCAATCTGGCATCAGCTGCCTGCTTCACTGTCATTTTCTTCTTCTTAGCAGCAGCAAATGACTTCTTTTTTATTTGAGCAGCGGGCTGGATAATATCTTTACCTTCCCCCTTTTCGACATCATCAATGAAATCCTTGAATATGATGAGTCGGAGGGAAGCCAGCTCGTCATGAAGAGCTTTGAATTTAGTTTATGCATCCTCCTTGTATTGCAGAAAGGTAGAGATGTTACCAGTGACTTCGTGAAATTGTTTTACTGAGTCCTTGATATGAGCATGGAATTTGACAGACATATCGTTGTGGGCTACTTTCATATCCATGATTTGTTTGTTGAGTTTGAAAATTTCATCCCCCGTAGCCACATCTGCCTCTTGCAATGCAGTCTTCAACTGTTCTTTAAGTAGAGCAGGCAGTTCATTTTTTACCACAGTGGGAATGGTGGTTTGCTCCATATCTGCATACTGCTGCTCCACATGCTTCTTAACCTCTTTCACCATCTTTCCTCCGGTAGCTTTCATCTTTTGATCCAACATGTTGACCTCCTCTTGAAAATCAGCAATCTTGCTGTTGGTTTCCTCTTTGAATTTATCAAACACATCACGATGATTATTCAGATCCTTGTGCAGCTCACTGGACAATTTTTCATGAGCTAACTGGAAGTTGCCTTCAACAGTCCGTAAGGCTTTTTCAGCTGCAGAATAGATGAAGTTGGTGATGGCAGCAGATCAATAGTTGATTCGGAGATGAATGAGCTCGCTCAACTGTTCTTGTGGCATCTGTGGCCCAAGAGAAGCAGTGAGTAATTCCTCCAGATCGTGTTGCCTGAATCCTTCTTGTGTTGTGCCTTGTGTATAGACCTCATCAGTCGGCTCAGCGTCCACCAGTGATCCAACAACAGTGGGTATAGACCCCTTTTTGATTTTCTTAGGCTTGGGAGACTCAGCAGTTGGCTTTGCAATAGCAAATGGTTCCTCGATACTCATATCAGCTATATCCTCCGCAGTAGTATTTGGTTCAGTTTGTTTTTCAAGAGTAGCCCCAACAGCAGGCTGTGTTGATGAAGTTGTGGCATTTGATTTCTCCCTTTCCACTATCTTGTCTTCAAAGTTGAAGATGTCATCAAAATCTCCGGACTGTAAATCCACAACAAAGTTGTACAAGTCTTGCTCCTGCTCATAATAAGGAGCAAGATCGACTTTTAATGTAGCAGTCTCTTCCTTCATCTTTGTCAATACTTAAGTACGAAAATATTGGCGAGCATCAGGAACGTCCAGAAAACCGAAGTACTTGAGCAACTGGCTTTCCTTGGACTTCAGATCATTTACGGAGAAGAGAAGCAGGATGGCTTCTAAGATATAAAACTCGCAGTCACGGATCTCCAAGTAAGTTTGAAATCTTTGAGCCATTTCAAAAGTGTTTGGTGTTAGGTCGATTCCAGGCATTGATTTTATTACCACAATAGTGGCTTTCTCTTGCAGCTGTTGAAACATCAACTGTGCACCTCTTAGTCGTTCATCCAAATTAGCAGTGGGCTGCTCATGTACAGCTATCTCCACATCGGCTTCATCTATATCCAGAGCAGTTGGTTCCCGTGTATGTACGACTGTGACATCCAATTCTTCCTCGAGATTGCGAGCAGTGGCCTTGATCTTTTCTTTCTTAGGCACCTTCTTTGTTGTCTTCTTTTGTGGTTTCACCACAGGAGATGGCTCTTTACTAGGTTTCTTCATTTTCTTAGCACCAGCAACTGGTTTTGGATTACCAGCTGCTTTCCTTCTGGGAGGTCAATCAGCCGCAACTTCCTCTCGTACTTGTGCTGCAGCGGCCTCTCCAATGGTGTCTGGTTTCTTGGTATGAATCACCCATTCCTTGTTTGAATGTCCAATCCGAATCAGTGCCTGCTTCATTTTATCGTCTGTGACCTTCAAGAAAATCTGAGATGCTATCCCCAAAGTCATCTCTATCTGGTGCCTTGTCCTTGGCAAGATCCAGTCCATGCTAAATTCCACAGACTTATGCCATTTGTCTTTCTGAAAGTAGCTAGCGATGATGGTTCTAAGGTTGGTAGAAATGCGAAGAGATCGTTTGATGTTGATCCATGTGCAGTTTCCATCCGTGTCTTTGCAGATATCGATCTGCTGTTCTTCATCTACTATAAGTTTGAGCAGTGACCTGGCTCAATTCACCTTGAGATTAAATAGTACGGCTGTAAAGATTTTGAGCTTTCCCGATGTAACTGAGTCATACGTCCCTTGGTGTCCAAGAAACACCCTCTGTACATAGTCAAGAAGCAGGCGGTAACTGGGAAGCATTAACCCCCTGTTAAAAGCCTTGCCAGTCCAAGTGAATGGTTGTGCAACCATTATGTCAACAGCTTGTTGAATTTGTTCATCTGTGACTTCTTAAACAACGATCTCTCCTTCATCAACTAAGTGATAGGTTTGAAGTATCATCTCTATCACCGTGGTACGCACATTTTCTTCTTTGGTTTTGCCAGTGGGTATCTTGACACTATATTCCTCATGCTCATCAACCATCCATGAGCAATAAAATAGTGCAATTTTTCGAGGAAGATAGTAATCTGGTTCCATCGTGATGATTTTGTGGAACCCTAGATAAACAAAATTTTTGGTTAAGTGTTTGCAGCAGCTCGCTGTTAAATATGTGATATATGGAGTGAGCAGCGAGATTTATTGTAAACACGTAATAAGAACAAAGATAATGATTAACACATAATTAAACATGTTTAGTCCAGTGAGTACCCCAATTATGATTTTCTTACTGAGATTTCAGAAATAATAGAATCACAATGCATGATGAAAACTATCTCATTATCATTTTTGATAGAATTAATGTTGGGACTGTTGGTCCCGAAAGAGCAAGGTTTGGTGTATGGGGAGGGGGGGGGGAATACACCAAATACTAACTTTTCAGTTTTACTTGACAATTTATAAGAGAGTTCAAGCTATTTTGTATAAGAAATTGCTCGGCAGTGACTAAACAAATCGATACGCAGATCAATAGCAGTTTTAGTCCAAACAGATTACTCTCTTAGTGAAAACACTTAGTTAATAATAAGAGTGATCTTATTACTTTCTGAGTGTAGAGTGAGTGCGGAATAATGGTGGATCAGTGATTGCTCTTGTTTAGAAAACCTTAAGTATTAACCAGATTGATTAAGGAGATTGATTGAGATGCAGATGGATGATAGTGCAGAGAGTTAGAATAATAAACAACAGAAATAAAGATGCAGGAAGTAAAGCACACAGTTGTTTAACGTGGTTCGGGAAATCCCTACGTCCATGATCTGGTCCAAACTAGACCAGATTATCCACTACTAGGATACTCTGCTTCTTTATACTCGTGGAGAACGAGTCACAAGTATCAATCACAACTAGAGAGATACTTATGCACGAAATAAGGGTCGTGTCCCTTTACAACAGATTACCTCTACATTACCACTAGAAAACTACTAGCTAGCAGGGTGATCTCCTTTCTCTCGATAAGACAGACTTGAATCGAGGTGGTTGGTGTGATGTAGAATCACAGAGTGTTGAAGCTCTAAGTCTGGATAGCAGATAACTTGGAAGAATAACAGCAGTATAGCTCGCGCGTATGTTCTAATCTTTTCTCCAGATCTCTAACTTCAACTATATAGGCATTGAATTTTGAAATTCTAGCCGTTTGTTGATTGACGTGAGATAGATGGTATATTGCCAATCAATGGTTTCCATCATATCTGTTCTTGCCATATAGGAAAGGTTGACTCAATCTTTGTTTTATGGAAAGCAGATTGCTAACGGTCTCTTTCCTTTTATATGTTTAACCGAAGATCTTCTTTCCAATCCCCGGTGGATGGACTTTAATCTTGACGTGGCAAGAGCATATGATGTGTAGGATGATGTCAGCTGATGGATTGATGACTCAATCGTTCTGGTTCTTCGCTGTAGGCATCGATCTGGTCATCGATCTGGTCACTGTCTGTTACAGCAGATCGATTCATTTTGGCGTGAAATCTTGACCTTCATCCTATTCTAAGTTGAGATTGACTTCTATAGGAATACATCCTTTACATTTCAAGTCATCTCCTAATCTGTTCTATAGCAACATACACTTCATCTCTAGTGAACTGTTATTACATGAGAACAGTTTACGCTATAATACAGCTAAGTGTGTTTCGAAAGACCATCATCAAAACTTAATATCTTAGGGTTCCCAACAATTTCCCCCTTTTTGATGATGTCGAAACCACACTTTACAATAATATCCTATCAGCACATAAAGAGCGATCTGGTCTTAAAGCCAGATTGATGTCTGTTCGTTATTAAGTTTATAACGTTTAGGATATTTTATATATATGTTCTGGACAATAGAGTGTTGTCATTAGAAACTCAAAAGGACTCCATATATATATAAGGACAAAATAGGGTTTACAGATAATCATAAGAATAAGACATGCAGATAAACATGATAAGAAAGTTGTATCTATTTGCTCTTCCTTTTCTCTTCTTGTTGTCTTTTCATCTTCGCTCTGGTCTCGTCCGAGATAAGCTGGACGCTTTCATATATTCCCTCTCTGATCCTTATGTAATCGGGGTCCTCTGCATCCACCTTGTATCCTCTGTTCTCAGCTAGTTGGTTGATGAAGGTGAGCAGAAATGTTTTATCCGGTAGATCAGTCCCTGGAATGGTGGGGCAAGATCTGTATTCTTTCTCGGGCGCTGTGATCTGGATATTTGCTTGTGCTGCAGCTTTTCTAATTTCTTCCACCAGATCACTAGCTTCGTTCTTGTCTAGATATCGTTTGAATGCTTCATTAGGTGATCCATCTGTGTATGCAGGTTCCTTCAGAAAGTATCTACACAGAACGAAGCCATTCTTGAGTCCTTCCCATCCTTCTCTCAAGTGAACTGGGACCCAGTTGGTCACTTCAGATGGTCTGATATGAGCAGATGGCCAGCTGGATCCAGTTTTCTTCTTCTTCTTCTGAGTTTGGCTCGATCTGCTAGATGATTGGGATTTTTGAGCTTGAGCAGATGGAGCAGATGGAGGGCTGACTGTTTGTGCAGGCATCTGCTGCTCCGGTTGAGCTATCTCCTTTCCTTTCCCTTTTGTAGCAACAGCAGATGCAGATGACTTCTTTCCCTTTCCAGTCCCTTCCCCCTTTTCGACATCAGCAACAACCATGTTGATAAGTGTCCGGAGGGATGAGATTTCTTCCTTCAGTGCATTGATTTCCTTGTCAGTGTCCACTTTTTGAGTAAGCAGTGATGTAATATTAAGATTTGAGTCATCAATCTGCTTCTGAAAAGATTTTGTGATGTTGGCAAGTTCTGCTGTATGGTGCTCTACATCTTCCTGGACTATCCCAAAGTCGTTGAAATAGGTGTCGATCATAGTCTTTGTGGGATAGCGCAGTTCGCTTAACTTTCTTTCGACAAAATTCTTCCCATCGGCCTCAAACTGCCTGAACATGGCCTTGGTGTGTGAGATGGTTTCCTTTACAACATCAGCCGCTATGCCATCTGTCTGTGCCTTCACTATGGTGTGTACCATATCCTTCTCCTTTTCAGCGAATGCAGTGATGATTTTGTACATCTCTTTCACTTTGAGCTCAGTTGTAAACAGACTCTGATCGATCTGTGCGTTCCTTTCTTCAGCAGCAGCTCGATCATCATCCTTTTTCTTGCTAATTTCTTCAATCTTCAGCCGGCATATTCTTCTCAGATCAGAGTCAACCTGGTCGACATGAGTCTTCAAGTGGTCGTTGAACTCTGTGAGTATGCGGGTGGCTTCATCTTGGACGTGAGAGAGTGTCCCATACATGTATTGATCTACTTTCATGGAGATGAGATCTCTGATTTGTGTATGGGACAGTGATTGATGTCTTCCAAAGTGAATGTCTCCACGTATACACCAAGCGCAGCTGCAGGAGCAGGAGTGAGGATGTCGTTAGTAAGTTCGCCTCCGATATTCTGTCCAATAGGCTCATCCTCTGCTTGAGATTGGCTTGTCACTACATTGGGGATTTCAGAAGGCGTGGCTTGTTCCCCCTCAGTTGGTGCAGTGGCCTGCTTTTCACTTTCAGCCATTTGCTGATCTATCTCTGTTGCTGGAATGGCTACACCCTGTTGGTGAGCATGAGCTGCTTCAACCTTGTCCTCCACATTTTCTTTTTCAATGCTGTTATAAAAAGCCAGCATGTTTGCCTTTTCATAAGCAGATCGCAGATCAATCTTCAGTTCATCTGCTTCAAATTTTGTCATTGCAAGGATGTCAGGTTGATATGTTTCTCTTAGCTCAGCAATTGATGCAGCTGTAAAGATTTTAAGCAAAGTTGCTTCTTCAATTTTAAGTGCATGGATCGATCGGGTTCTAAGAAGGGCATCCAAAACGTAAAATTCTTTATCTTTCACGAGCAATAAGAACTTTAGCCGTTTGGCAACATCATATGACTCTGGGGTGAGCTGGATCCCCGGGAAAGTTCTGAGCACAGAGTGATCTGCCTCTGTCTCCAGCATTTTCACAACAATTTCTGCTTTCTTCAACTCCTCATCTTCATCAGTGGATGCCTCTTCTTCCTCAGCTTCCTCATCAATCTGCTCAAGGGGTTCAGCAGATGATGGGCTGGTAGAATGTACGGGTGAAAAATCCTTTGTTTGATTAGGGTTCAAGGATGAAATGGGGGCCACATCTTCAGGTGGACCATCCATCAAAATTTCTTCTTCCTCAACCTCCTGTTGAGGGAGAACATTCTCTGCAGCAGCAGGTGCTTCATTCTGGACTTCATCGATTATTTTATGAAGTCGTCTGCGTTTTGTTTTCGGTGGCTGGGCTGCTGTGGATGTATCTGTGTCGATTGAGCTCGCCCTTCTGGTGACTCTTTTGGTGGGAGTCCTTTCAACTGGTTTCTCCTTGGTAACCTTGGACTTTGTGGATTTTTCAGTTGGTGCGAATGATGGTATCCAGATGGGATTGGAGTTTCCCATCTCAGTCAGAGCGTTCGCGATAACAGGGTCTTTTACCCTTGCCAGCAAGTTGGCAGAGATGCCCATTGACATCTCAATTTGATGTTGATCTTTGGGGAAGTGCAGTTTAGTGTTAAACTCAACAACTGTATCCCACTGGTGTTGAGGGAAGAAAGACTCGAGCATAAAGCTGATTTTAGTAGAATGTCTTAGAGTGCTCCTTTTTACTTCGATGCCAGGGGAGCTGCCTTTAACAAAAAGAATCATCTTGGATTCTTTGGTCAGGAGATCGAATAAGATCCTGCTCCAGTTTACTGGCAAGTTGAGCACTACGGCTGCCATGATCCTGAATTTCTCGGGGGTGACTTGGTCGTAAGAACCGTTGTGGTTGAGGAAGATTCTCTGTATGAATTCAAATAGAATTCTGAATTTTGGAGCGAGAAGAGCTCGAGTGAACATCTTGTTCATGTACCGGATTGGTACTATCATCATCATTTCAACTGCCTCTTGAAGCTGGTCTTCGATTATATCACTGAGGCTATCACCTTCATCCTTCACCTTGTAAACGTCGTTTATGATGTTAATGACGTTGTAAGAGGTATTGCTGATAGTGTTCCCCTTACTAACCCTGATGGTTGCCTCATATCCACCCCTCTCACCTTGCCATGAGAGATAGAAGGCGGCAACATCCTTGGGTAGGAAGTGAACTGGGTGTGAGGTAATAATGTTATGAAAACCTACAGGAAAAGTAACTTATGTGAGCACTATCCTTCCATCAGTGAAGTAGAAGTGCTCAAGACAGTTTACACAATCTAGCAATCTATATCTCAGTTACCATAACCATATATATATGCAAATGAGTAAAAGCAGGTATAATAGGGAGTTAACATAAACAAAACGAAACAAGAAAAACACAAGACAATAAACCTTGGCATTGGCGAACAAGATCAAATGCCTTGTCCAGTTTGTGAAACCCGAAGGTGTCAAGAACTGTGAAAAGGTCTTGGTGAAGATAAGGTTTCAGAAAGCTTGCTTGCTCGAGAAAAACAGATGATTTGGGAGCCATTTTTGCTAGAAAATAGAGAGATTTATGAAGGAAGAGAGAATTTTGGAAGGGGGAAATTTTGCTAAGTGTTTCGAGAAATATGTAAGTGGGAATGATAGACGAAACAACTTATCACGTATATAACCAAAAGAGAAGATAAGTAAAGAAATAAAATAATCAGAAATCCTTCCCTTTTTCAGCTTTTCCCGCCTTTCCATGTTCTAGGTTTACAGCCTATAACCGCCTCTCTTTATCGTGTGATGCACGCGCTTGATCAAACGGTTGTGATGTGGCGCGTTGTTTTTGTTGCAGTCATTTTCTCCCTTTTTCTTGATTTGGTAGATATTTCCTCGATCACGTTTCCCAATTACTGTGCGTAATCATCAAAAATAAAAGATTTTGATATCTAGTGTCAGAAATTAGATATTTCATATAATTAGTCCCCATATATAGTTGACCTTTCCCCCTTAACCAAGTAATGGGATAATTAGTAAGAAATATTAAAGTAATATCCACGTGGCATTTAATGATCTGGTCAAGGTCGATCTCTTGCGTAGTGTGAACTATCGATCTGGTGCCACTGTCCAATCTGGAGTAATGACTCTTTTAATATTTATTATTTGGAATTTGATCAATCTGTATTGACATATACACAGTGATCTGGTGTCAATTCCCTATTGGATTTTTCGTGATCTGGATATTATCAATCTGAACCATGATGATCTGGTTTTGATTTCCTGTTGAAATTTTGAATTTGATCTTGTTTAGATCAATCTGGTCCTTTCTTCAAGATTTAGAAGTCCTAATTTGCCACAAAGCATCTTAAATCGTTCTTCTGGTAATGCCTTAGTGAGAATGTCTGCTCTCTGAACTTCAGTGTGTATTTTCTCAATCTGTACATGTTTTCTTTCAACATGGTCTCTTATGAAGTGATGTCTCACATCAACATGTTTGCATCTGGTGTGCAACACTGGGTTCTGTGTGATTGCTATAGCACTTGAGCTGTCACAGAAAATTGGTATCTCTTTGACATCAACCTCATAATCTTTAAGCTGTTGTCTTAGCCAAAGTATTTGTGCACAACAACTTCCAGCTGCCATATATTCTGCTTCTGTAGTTGAGGTGGCAACTGATGTTTGTTTCTTAGAGAACCAAGAAATCAGTTTATTTCCTAGAAACTGACATGTACCAGATGTAGACTCTCTGTCCAGTTTACATCCAGCATAATCTGAGTCAGTGTATCCAGTTAGCTCAAAATTGTCTTCACATGGATACCATAATCCTATATGGGCTGTTCCCTTAAGATATCTTAGTATCTTCTTGGCTGCTTCCATGTGAGACTCTTTGGGATTTGCTTGATATCTTGCATAATCCTATATGCTAGGAATAGCCTTATAGCTTCTAATCTGGCTACTGGTGCGAATGTTTCATCAAAATCAATGCCTTCTTGTTGATTATAGCCTTTAACTACCAATCTGGCCTTGTTTCTGACTACTTCACCATTCTCATCTCGTTTATTTTTGAACACCCATTTTACACCTATCACTCCTTGGTGTTTGGGTCTGTCCACGAGATACCAGACTTCATTTCTTTTGAACTCATTGAGTTCTTCTTGCATTGCTGTTATCCAATCTGCATCTTGGAGTGATTCATAAGCATCAGATGGCTCCATGCGAGAGAGGTAACAGCTCAACAATGCACTTTCTCCATGCATTCTTCTGGTCTTCACACGATCTGATGGGTTCCCAACGATCTGTTCTGGTGGATGGTCTTGTATCCATCTCCTTCTCCTGGTCATCTCTTCATCAGATATCTCTGGATCAGGTTGATCTGTTGGTTCCTCAAATTCAGGGTGTGCTGTTGATGTAGCTTGAAATGGATTCTCATCTGGACTTTCTTCTGGATGTTGATCATTATTTGTAATAATTGTTTCACTGTTTTCTGTTGATGATCTGTTTTCATCCAGATTGTGTAGTGATATTCCCCCTTGCTGTATGATCTCTTCAGCAACAGGTGGAGTGATAACATCTTCATCCTCACTCTTTGAATTCCAGATAAGAATATCTTCAAGTAGTAGTTCATTCATCCTTCTGGTAGTCACCTGGTTTTCTGTCTGCTTTTCATCTAGTGTCCTGTACTCAACAATAGACTCATCAAAAACAACATGAGGTGTTACTTCCACAATATGAGAATTTTTATTGTAAACTCGATAAGCTTTACTAACATCAGAATATCCTAAGAATATTCCAGGATCAGTTTTGCTATCAAAAGTTTTCAACTGTGATTTCCCATTATTGTGTATGAAACATAAACAGCCAAAAGTTCTAAAATAAGAAATCTTAGGCTTTCTGCTGTTCCAAATCTCGTATGGAGTTTTTCCATGTCTCATTGTGATGGATGATCTGTTTTGAGTATAGCAGGCTGTGTATATAGCTTCTGCCCAGAATTTCTTCGGTAGATTGGTTGCATTAAGCATTGTGCGAGCTGCCTCTTTGAGTGATCTGTTTCTCCTTTCAACTACTCCATTCTGTTGGGGAGTTCGAGCAGCAGATGTTTGATGAGTGATTCCCATCTTGTTGTAGTATGCTTCAATCTTCTGGTTGAGAAATTCTGTTCCTCGATCTGATCTGATAGAGGTAATACTCATCTCTTTCTGTTTTGTGATCTTGTGTAGGAAGTCAGGAAGCTTGACTAGAGTTTCTTTCTTCTTTAACAGAAAGATGACCCAAGTGAATCTTGAGTAATCCTCTATGATTACCAATGTGTATTTTCTCCCATTGATACTTAGTGGTTTGACTGGTCCAAACAGATCAAGGTGTAACAGCTCTAGTATCCTTGATGTTGAGTGAGCTGTTTTGCTTGTAAAGGATGATCTGGTTTGCTTTCCAGCTTGACATGCATCACATATGTGATCTTTATCATACATTTGATCTGGTAGTCCTTCCACTAATCTTTCCTTGGCAATCCTGTTGATTGACTTGAAGTTAAGATGACTTAATATCTTGTGCCATAACCAGCTGTTTTCTGATACAGTCTTAGTGACTAAGCAGGTCTCGATCTGATTTGTCCATTGGACAATGTATAATCTGTCCTGCAGTTTACCGGTAAGGAGTATTTCATCTCCTTCCTTGTTCTTCACCAGACAGTTGTTAGTATCAAAAACAATCTGATTACCATTAGCACAAAACTGACTTACAGAAAACAGATTGTGACTAAGACCTTCAACATATGACACATTAGTGATAGTGGTCTTGCCAAGTTTGATGTTTCCATACCCTCTGGTATATCCTTTTGAATTACATCCAAAAGTGACCTGTGGTCCTGGTTTCTCTATGTAATCTGATAGTAGGTTCTTGTCACATGTCATGTGTTTTGAACAACCACTATCTATAATCCAGATAGTTCCTCTTGCTATCTTACTCCTTCTTGCAGTTCTTTGATCCTGCAATTAATCACACTTAGCTACCCTTTCAACGTTTGGGTGCTTGATTATTAGCAAACATTCCTTTTCGAATCCAGAACATTCTAGGGTTAGGAACAGAAATATAGCAGGTAATGATGTTTCCCTCATTATCAACTTTAGATACAGAGTGAATTTCAGATGGATGATATCTCTCTATTCCATCCTTCTTCAATCCTTTCTTAGTAGGTACTGTCCTGTTGACAATTTTTGTCCTGTTGACGTTTGCTTTTTGAAGGTGATCTGTTTCTGTATAGTGAACTGGTTGTCCCTTTGTTTGATGATACTTCCTGCTCTTTGCATCTTTCATTATCATCTTTTGAGGATAACCATTCTTGTTTTTCAAGTCCTTCATTTGATCTGGTATCTGCTTCCTTTCTGGTACGAAGTTTATGGTTCCAGAGGACTTTTCTGAGTGGCCTGGATACCCTAATCCAGATGTGCCCTTTTGTTGCAGATTGATTAGCAACTTGGCACGCTCATCACTCTTGTAAATCATTTCTTTTCCTTTCTTGATCTTTTCCTCAGCAACATTGTTTCTTGTAACCAGATCCTTAACTTTTGAGTTAAGTGTGTGGATCTCACTGTCTTTACTCTTGATCTGTTCTTCCAGATTGTTTATTTTAGCAACAAATTGTGTATTTGCTGTGCTTAAAATCTGCTCAACTTTCTTTAATCTGTCATTCTCTTCAACAACTTCTTTAAACAGCCTCTTGATACTTGAGTAACTTTTGAACATCTCATCTATTTCTCTCCATGAGTATTCTGCTTTGTTGGGAGAAATCCTAGCAGTCTCCTGCCTTTCAGCGAGTTGCGC
>JAPKLX010002015.1:0-13113 GCA_026898415.1 Leonotis leonurus
CATCAACTACAGAGGCTGAATATATGGCAGCTGGAAGTTGTTGTGCACAAATACTCTGGTTAAAACAACAGCTCAAAGACTATGAGATCGATGTCAAAGAGATACCTATCTTCTGTGATAGCTCAAGTGCTATAGCAATCACACAGAATCCTATTTTGCATACGAGATGTAAACATGTAGATGTGAGACATCACTTTATAAGGGATCATGGTGAAAGAAAACATATACAGATTGAGAAGATACACACTGAGATACAGAGAGCTGATATTCTCACCAAAGAATTACCAGAAGAAAGATTTAAGATGCTCTGTGGGAATTTATGATTGTTAAATCTGGAAGAGAGGACCAGATAATCTTAGAACAGATCAAGAAAAATATTCCAACAGGGAATTAGAACCAGACTGATATAGTACAGATGATGACAAACAAGATCACATGAAATTCCAACAGAGAATTAATACCAGATCATCAAGATACAGATCATAAGATTCCAACTGGAAATTGACACCAGATCATCTAAGTACAAGTTAATGGTAAAAAAGATCAATTAAATTCCAACCGGGAAATATTAAAAGGTCATCACACAAGATACGACGATTATATCAATTTAATCATAGCGTATATATCTAAATTCTGACATAATATACCAAATCTTTTATTTTTGATGATTAAGTACAGTGTTTGGGAAACGTGATCGAGGAGATTTTTACCAAACCAAGAAAAAGTAAGAAAATTGACGGGTGAAACAAACACGCGCCACACTGCAGCTGTTGGATCGAGCGCGTGTATCAAACGGAGAGAAGAGGAGAAAATAGACCATAAGTCTATAACTCATAAGGCGGGAAAAGCTGAAAAAGGGAAGAATATCAATTAAAATATTATCTGTTTATCACTTATCTATATATATGTTTGATAAGGCGGTTCGACTATCACCTACATTCTTCTTCGACAAAACACTTAGCAGATTTTTTCTCAATTCCAAACTCTCTCAAATCTTCAAAAAACTTCTATCAAAATGGCTCCAAAATCATCTCTGTTTCTTGACCAAGTGAAATTTCTGAATCAATACATTCATCAGGATCACTATGCTGTTCTTGACACTTTCAGATTTCACAAACTGGACAAGGCTTTCGACCTTGTTAAACGCTGCAAAGGTTTCAAATTTATGAGTTTTCTTTTTAACTGTTCTATATCTAGAATGCTCTGAAAATTGTTAAACTCGTATTGAAAATCCTTTAATCCACTTGCATGCATATGTAAACTTGTATTATAGCATAGAACTCAGTATTCTGTGCACTGCTACTGAGCACTCATACATCATTGATGGAAGGATAGTGCTCATCTATATTGGTTAAACTCTATTGTAGGATTTCACAATATCATTACCACACATCCTCTCCACTTCTTGCCCAAAGAAGTAGCAGCCTTCTATCTCTCATGGCAAGGAGAGAAAGGTGGGAATGAAGCTACCATCCGAGTTAGCAAGGGCAACACCATTAGCAACACAACATATAACGTGCTAAAAATAATAGATGAAGTCTACAAATTGAAAGATGAAGGTCTTAGCCTTGGAGAACTAACGAACGATCAACTACAAGAGGCCATAGAGATGGTGATGGTAGTGCTTATTCATTATACGAACAAGATGTTCAATAGGGCATTGCTTGCACCTGAATTCAAGATAGTATTTGAATTCGTCCAGAGAATCTTCATGAACCACAATGGTTCCTACGATCAAGTCACCCCAGAGAAATTCAAAATTCTTACTGCGGTTGTGCTGAATCTGCCAGTGAACAGGAGCAAAATTCTCTTTGATCTCTTGGCAAAGGAGGCCAAGATGATCACGTTCGTGAAAGGAGCAAGGCCTGGGATTGAAGTGAGGAAGAGCAGCCTGAGGCACTCAACCAAGATCAGCTACATGCTGGAATCATTCTTCAAACAACACAAGTGGGATACCATGGTTGAATTCAACGACAGATTGCACTTTCCCAAGGACCAACATCAAATTGAGATGTCTATGGGAATTTCTGCCAATCTGCTAGCCAGGGTGACAGACCCTGTTTTTGCAAATGCATTGATGGAGATGGGAAGCTCCAACCCGATCTGGGTTCTACCATCTGCCCCTGCCGAGAAATCCACCAAGTCCAAGGTCACCAAAGAAAAGCCAATTGAAAGGACCCGCACCAAGAGAGTTACCAGGAGAGCCAGCTCAGTGGATACTGACGCCTCCATAGCAGCTCAACAGCCTAAACAAAAGAGAAGAAGATTACAAAAACTTGCTGAACCGGTGGAAGAAGTCCAAGTTCAAGAACCTGTCATTGTTGAACCATCTATCCCTCAACAGGAGGTTGAGGAAGAGGAGATTCTGGTCGGGGGACCACCAGAGGATGTTGCACCCATCTCCTCCTTAGACCCAAGCCAGGTCAAGGACTTCTCCCCTGCTCACACTACTAGCCCATCATCTGCTGAACAACTCGAGCAGATTGATGAAGAGGAAGAAGGTGAAGGAGAATCCTCTGATGAGGATGTGGAGAAGAAAAAGGCCGAAACTGTAGTGAAGCTGCTAGAAGCTGAAGCAGATCACTCTATTCTAAAGACATTTCCTGGAATCCAGCTTACTCCTGAGAGTTAATGTAACGCCCCCATTCTTTAAATAAGGACATTACGAAAAAACTTTACTTTTCTTTCATCATTTAATATTATAAATGATATTATGAATTATGTTTTAAGATAAGCAGCGGAGAGTATAATAAAAATTTTACAAACGGACGGCATATCCCCTATAATTATGTATATGCCACCCTGAAATAATGACCACCAACAGCAAATCACAATACCAAATAGGGACACAGCCCTCATCAAAATATACCCATATCAAAAAGTCATTACAAGAACAACTTTGTTTAGTTAACCAAAACTAATTAAGTTTGTTTTCAACCAAACATTCACATATACATAAAAGCTAAGAGATTGTTCATAGGGTCCACTACCATCTGCTCCAGCCGTCGAGCCTCTCAGCCTGCAAAATATGACAGCATGTGGGGAACGTGAGTATGCAAGCACACTCAGTGGAGAATACACTGCAAGCAGTTATAACCAATTGTGCAAGTCACATAGCATAATGAACAACTTTAATTATCTTGTCGGCGAGACTAGTCTCTCCCCTCGAGGGTGGTTTATACGCCACACAGGCAATGATTCGCCACACAGGCCATAATACGCCACACAGGCAAGAATACGCCACACAGGCCACGCCACACAGGCAAGTTCATATGAATGCAACAGACACAACAATGATTATAACCATCAACTTACAGATAGCGTAAACCCCACCTCGTGACGATGTTTCACAAAGACTTTTCACTTTCTTGGTTGTCCGGCTTGAGCTCTCGATACGGTGGCACCTAGCACTTTAAATAACTTTAACTTATTACACCTTGAAAGTATAAACTTATTATAACTTAAAACTCATATCATTTGAAATTATACAAAACTCGATTTATACATTTATGTAGTTCTTGAGACTACAACACAATCTAATTTAAGATTATGAAATTAATATAACAAGATAAACAAGTTTAGGGAATATTAATAAATAAGTTAAGCAATATTTCTCAATTCAAAATATAAAACATAGAATGTAATTACTAAATTCCGAACTTAAACCACAAGTTTCTGACATCAATTATGGACACTTGGCTTATCGGTTTCCAAAAACATAACCTCGAGTATATATTTTAAGGATTGGACTATAAAACTCCTAAAGAAATATTTTGGATTCTGCATCGATTTGAAGCCGGAAAATTATACTCAATTCGCGCAGCTCCCGCAGCGCGTAGAATTAACACCCTAACTTCGTCAGGTCATAACTCCCTCGTCCGAACCCCGATTTACAATCCGAAGGTACCGTTAGAAAGAAGACGAAAAGATCTTTAAAATAGTATCTAATATGATCGGTTTTGGATAAAAAAACGGACGAAAATCAACTCGCAACCTGCTGCCCTGTTTTTGCCAAAAATGAAATATTTAATTCATTGATTTTCGCCGAAGTCTTAACGACAACCCATGGCAGTAGCCCCGCTGCCGTCTCTGCCTCTCCTCCACCGGCGGCCCTTTCTCCATAACACAACCCTAACCCAACTCACATAAACACATAATTAAACACCATTAATCACTAATTAAGAACATAATTAAAGGGATTAACTCCAATTCTTGAAGAGAAGAAGATAAATTGAAAGAGAGAAAGAGAGGAAATGGTCGTTTGTGAGGGTAGACAAAAGAGTGTTTGAATGCTTCTACACACATATATATATATATATTACTTAGCCATTAAGAAAGAAAATATCTTAGATATTTATAAAAAAACATCTTAGATATTTTTCTTAAATATCTCCTAATATTTATTTATAAAAATATATATATATTTTGCTAGGGCACATCCCGGCTCTAAGTCGAACAACCTGTAAACATTCAAAATCGAATCCGTTAGTTCAAAATCATCTAAAAATAATTCAATTCGTATACCTCTATTTTATTTTTATTTATATAACTTGCCCAAAATAATATTAATAATAACTTTAAAAGTGTGGGGTATTACAGTTACGAAGCTGCAAAACGCCTGAAATTCCTTCTGCTGATCAAGGACAAGGAATTTTATGTCCTTAACGCCTTACTCAAGACAAGATCAATCGATGCCCTCAAGGCAGAAGGAATCCACTCTTCTCAACATCTTTACTGCCTCCTCCATCGCTGAGTTGAGAGACACTTATCGTCCAGACATCCTGGCCATGGCAAAATTTGAGGCTAAAGATCGATCTCAGATCGATATATGAAAAGGCAGAGATGCTGGAGTTCTATAAGAGCATTGATGAAGATGAAGATGAAGCAGAACTTGCTGAAGCTCACCAACAGGGTGCAGCAATACAAGAATCAGAACCAGATCAGCATCAAGCTGATGCTGCAGAACAGATCATGGAACCAACTCCATAGGCTGAGGGGGAACCAGCCAAGACGAGCAAGATCCAGATTAAAGTGGTTGATTATCCACGAGAGGAGATAGAGCCAGCTGGACAAAGGGTGGGTGGTAAACTAACAGATGACATATACACCCCTGCTGTCGCAGCAACTATGGAAGAGTTCGTGGAGACAACCAACCTGGAGGATATATTGATGACCCAGCATCAATCCCTATCCAACGATCAAGTGAAGGACTTAATCTCCAACAAAGTGGATAAGTTCATGTATGGGACTCTATCCACAGTCCAAGACCAGGTCACTCGAATCCTTACAGAATTCAACAACCATCTGAAATCTCACGTGGACCAAGTGGACTCAGAGTTGAGGAGGGTCTGCAGACTGAAGCTTGAGGAGTTGAGTAAGAAGATAGATGATGATCGATCTACCACGGAGTAGAGGAAAGAACAGATCGATCAAACTCTGGTAACTATGGAACTCAAAGTCCAAGAAATTTACAGAATAGTTACAGAGTTTGCAAAGAAGGAAAAAGACATGGTTCATGCTATAGTCCGAGATCAGACTGCTGGAATATCCGAAGAAGTAATCAAAGCTGCAAATCTTGAAACCAGAGCGCAATTTAGAAAGTTTGAGAATGAAGGGAAAAATTTTGTGGAAAGGAAGCTGAGCGAACTGCACTATCCCACAAAGACCCTGATTGACTCATAGTTTGATGAGATTGGGATAATCAAGGAAGATCAAGAGAACTACAAAGCTGATCTGCTCAAAGCTAAATCATCATTGGATAAGAAGATCGATGACTCCAATCTGAACATCACTTCACTGCTTACACACAAGATAGACTCAGAGAAGGAGATAAAGGACATGAAGGAAGAGATCACCTCCCTTAAGGCACTCATCAACATCTACATTGATGATGTCGAAAAGGGGGAAGGAGAAAGTGGCTGCAATCAAAGGCAAAAGTCAATCTGGTGCCATGGAAGAAAAGAAAGAAGCTCAACCTGAGCAGCTAACTGCACCAGATCGACCAAGCCTACCATCCACTCAAACTCAGAAGGCATCAAAATCATCATCAAGCAGATCAAGTCACTCCTAACCATTGAAGAAGAAGAAAAGGTCTGGATCTGGTTGGTTCTCATCTGCTCCTATCAAGACAAAGAAGACAAAAGAAGGAGAGACCAACTGGGTGCCAGATAACTTGAAGAATGGATGGGAGGGGCTAAAGTACGACTTCATCATGTGTCGCTACTTCATCAGAGAACCTGCATACTGTGAGGGCACACCAAATGAAGCATTCAATCTATACTTAGACATGAATGATGCCAAGGACCTGGTGCAGGCAATTAGAGAAGCAGCTGCAGAAGCCCAGGTCACCATCACTGCCCCAGAGAGGGAATTTAGAGAATGCCCTGAAATACCTGGCACTAAGCTCCCAGACAAGACATATTTGCTTAATTTCATAAACCAGCTCGCTGAAAATAGAGGATACAAAATTGATGCTGAGGACCCAGACTACATAAGGGTCAGAGAAGGAGTGTATAAAAGCGTACAGTTAATATCCGATGAACCAGAGGCAAGATGAAGAAACAACAGGATGAAAGGAGGAAGAGCAGATAGATACTTATTTTCACATCTTTACTATCTGTAATTCCTGTTTTTGATGAACTGTAAACTTATTTTGCCTCTTATCTATGAAAATCGTTTGAGTTTCTGATGACAAAGACTTATTGTCCAGAACATCTACAAATGCTATTAATCGTTATAACTCAAAAACGAAAAACTAATCAATCTGGCTATCAAACCAGATCACTCTTAATGAGTCATTAGGATATAATTCTAAAGTGTGGTTTCGACATCATCAAAAAGGGGGAAATTGTTGGGAACCCTAAAGCATTTTGGTTTTGATGATGATCTCTCGAAACACACTTAGTTCTCTTTAGAGCTAGACTGTTCTACGTGTTAACAGATCACTACATATAAAGTGAAATCTGATAGAGAACAGATTAGGAGATGACTTTGCATGTAAATGAATTATTCCTATAGAAGTCATTTCTATAATAATATAGGATGAAGGCCAAGATTTTTCGCCAAGAAGAAATCGATCTGCTGTAACAGACATGTCATCAAAACCACCAGATGACATCATCCTACACATCATATCCTCTTGCCATGTCAAGATTGAAGTCCATCCAATAGGGTTTAGAAAGAGAATCCACGACTGACACAAGGAAGGAAAGTAACCGTTAGCGATCTGCTTTCCATACTTAAAGGATTGAGTCAACGTTTCTACAAGGCAAGAACAGATATGATGGATATCATTGATTGGCAATCTACAATCAATCTCACGTCAATCAACAACGGCTAGAATTTTAAATTCAAAGCCTATATATATTTGAAGTTCAAGGTCTGGAAAAAAAAATATACACGCGTGCTACATCGATAATATACTCTCCAGCAATCAATCTCTGAACCAGACTAAGAGCTTCAAACAAACTGTGATTCTACATCACACCAACCCAACCTTGATTTAAGTCTGTCTTATCGAGAGAAAGGATATCACCCTGCTAGCTAGTAGTTTTCTAGTGGTAACGTAGAGGTAATCTGTTTTAAAGGGACACGACCCTTATTTCGTACATAAGTATCCTTCTAGCTTTGATTGATACTTGTGACTTGTTCTCCACGAGTATAAAGAAGAAGAGTATCCTAGTAGTGGATATTCTGGTCTAGTTTTGATCAAATCGTGGACTTAGGGATTTCCCGAACCACGTTAAACAACTGTGTCGTTTATCTTTCTGCATATTTACTTTCAGTTGTTTATTATTCTAACTCTCTACACTTGCATATAGACTGCATCTCAATCAATCTGCTTTAATCAATCTGGTTAATCTTTAAGGTTTTATATATAAGAGCACCAACTAAATCCACCATATTTCCGCACACACCATACTTAGAAAATAATAAGATCACTCTTATTATTATCTGAGCATTTACACTAGAGAGCAATCTGTCTGGACTGATCTGGTATCGATCTGTTGATCAATCTGGTCAGTCATCTGCCGAGCAATTTCTTGTTTAAGAATAGCTTGAACTCTCTGATATTCTGACAAGTAAACTGAAAAGTTTGTATTTCGTGTATTCCCCCCTCCCCCCTACACCAAACCTTACTCTTTCGGGACCAACAATTATGAATTATGTTTTAAGATAAGCAGCGGAGGGTATAATAAAATTTTACAAACGGACGGCATATCCCCTATAAATACGTATATGCCAACCTGAAATATCAACCAACAGCAGCAGACAACGATACCAAAATTGGGACACAACCCTCATCAAAACAAATATATATATACATACCCATCAAAATATAAACATCAGTTTAAAATTCGCTTAAGTATGTTTCAACCAAACATAGTAATCATATGACAAATACGATTCTAAAACATTTGAGCAAAACTAGGTTATATTGTATTATCACACACATATATCATAATAACATAAGTTTTTATGTAATCCAACATATTGGAACTGGGAGAGTATGGAGAACATTCCCGTCTGACTCCATCATCGACTCTTAACCTGCAAACACAACATTAAATAGAGTATGAGTATGCAAGCACACTCAGTGGGGAATACGCTTCAAACAATTATAACCAATTGTGTAATGCAACATAACGTAATGAACCACTTTAGCTTAGTTGTTTAAATGAGACTAGCCTCGGTCCCTTGTGGGCCTACCCCTTGTGGGTAAATCAACCTCTTTTCGACCCCTTGTGGGCCACATAAATACCTCATACGAATGAAACAAAACACAATAATGATTATAACCATGTAACCACTACGCTTACAGATAAAGTAAACCCCACCTCGATAGATGTAATTCAAATGGAAATCCTCAACTTTAGTCGGTTGTCCATCCTTGAGCCTTGGATGTTGCGTCGCCTAGCACTTTAAAACTTAACTTATTACACATTGAGAGTATAAACTTATTATAGCTTAAGCTCATACAATTAGTACTCATATATAAAACTTGATTTATACATATATGTAGTTCTTGAGACTACAACACATTCTAATTGAAGATTATGAAATTAATATAACAAGATAAAACAAGTTTAGGGAATATTAATAAATAAGTTAAGCAATATTTCTCAAATCAAAAATATAAAACATAGAATGTAAATTACTAAATTCCGAACTTAACCACAAGTTTTGGGACATCAATTATGGACACTCGGTTTATCGCTTTTCAAATACGTAATCACGGGTGCACTCTCTAAGGATTGGAATATAAAACTCCTAAGTAAATATTTTGGATTTGGCATCGATTTGAAGCCGGAAAATCAAACTCAAATCGCGCAGCACCTGCAGCGCGTAGAATCAACACCCTGACTTCGTCAGGTCATAACTCCCTCGTCCGGACTCCGATTTCAAATCCGAAGGTATCATTAGAAAGACGACGAAAAGATCTTTAAAATGATATCTGATATGTTAGGTTTTGGTAAATAAAACGGACAGAAATCAGCTCGCAATATGCTGCCCTGTTTCTGCCGAAAATAGGGAATTCACACATATCAATTCTAATTTTGATTTTTTTTTGCCGATGCCGACGCATCAACGATAAACCATGGCAGCAGCCCCACTGCCGCCTCCGCCTCTACTCCACCTGCGGCCCTTTCTCCATAACACAAACCATAACAAAACTCAACCATATCTCCCTTTCTAAATACATATATATACACATATATGAACACAATAAGACAATTAAATTAAGAAGAACATAATGCAAAGAGCTTACATCAAAGTTCTTGAAGAGAAGAAAAAATTAAAGAGAGTGAGGGGAGAGGAGGAGTTGATTATGTAGGGAGAGGAAAAGAGAGTTGGAGATTTCTAGAACACACACACACACACACACATATATATATATATATCACTACTCATAATAAAATCTTAGATATTTGTTAATAAAATCATAGATATTTATATTAAATATCTTCTAATATTTTATAAAAATAATGTATATTTTGCTAGGGCACATCTCCGCTCTAAGTCAGACAACCTATAAACATTCGAAATCAAATCTATTAGTTTCAAACATATAATAAATCAATTTATTTTTTTTCAAAATATATCAAACTATATTTAAATTTTTTTTTAATAAAACTTGCCAAAATAATATAAATAAAACTAAAAATTAATGTGGGATATTACATCCTACCACCCTTAAAAAATTTCATCCTCGAAATTAACCTGTTAAGTCTCTAATGTTGGGATATCGAGTTAAAAGTTCGTCTTCCCTTTCCAATGTGGCTTCTGGTCCATGTCTGCTCCATTGTATTTTTACTAAAGGTATATGTCGATTTCTTAAGATATGAACTTTTCGGTCTAGAATAGCAATCGGGGTCTCCTCGAAGGTTAAGTTGGGAGAAATCCTTAAGTTCTCACGAGAAATGACATGGCTTGGGTCAGAAATGTACTTTCAAAGCATTGATATTTGGAACACATCGTAAAGCCAGGCGATAGGCTACGTTTCCTACTTTCTCCAGTATTTCAAACAGTCCCACATAACGAGGTTGCAACTTCCCTTTCTTGCCAAATCTGATTACTCTTTTCATTGGCGCTATTTTTAAAAACACCTTATCACCAATCTCATAATGCACATCCTTCCGTCTTTGATCAGCATACGATTTTTGACGATCCCGAGCTATCTTGATCCTTTCTCTGGTTTTAGAAATAACTCCGACAATTTCTTCAATTATTTCAGGACCTAAAATTCATCTCTCCAACTTCATCCCAATGAATTGGTGATCTACACCTCCTCCCGTAAAGTGCTTCAAACGGGGCCATACCAATAGTAGCTTGATAACTATTGTTGTAGGTGAACTCTACTAATGGTAGGTACTTTTCCCAACTTCCGCTCATGTCCAACACACAAGCACGGAGCATATCCTCTAATATTTGGATAGTCCGCTCTGATTGTCCATCTGATTGAGGATGATAAGCCGTACTGAAACTTAATTTTGTGCCTAAAGATGACTGAAGACTTCTCCAGAAGTTGGAAGTTAATCTAGTATCTCGATCTGACACAATTGGCATCGGAACCCCATGTAGTCTTACAATTTCTTTAATATACAGTTGAGCCAATTGATCCATGTTAAAAGTCATCTACATGGGAAGGAAGTGAGTGGATTTCGTCAATCTATCAATAATAACCCAAATAGCATGATTTCCTTTAACTGTACGAGGTAGTCCAACGACAAAATCCATAGCAATGTGCTCCCCTTTCCACTCAAGAATCTCGAGGGGGTTTAACAATCCAGATGGATGTTGGTGCTCGGCTTTAACTTGTTGGCATATGATGCATCTTTCTACAAATTCTCCAATGGATTTCTTCATGTTTCGCCACCCAGTAGATTGATTTCAGATCTTTGTACATTTTAGTTCCTCCAGGATGCACGGAGTACGGAGTGTTATTTGCTTCTTCAAGTATTTCTCGCTTCAAATCTTCATTTTTCGGCACACATAACCTTCCGTTGAAAACAAGTGTGCCGTCAGCTGTAACTGCAAATCTTTGAATTGTCCTCTCTAATGCTCGTGCTTTCATTTTGCACAAAAACAGATCATCCTTCTGTGTTTCTCGAATTCGATCTCGAATCATCGGACGAACTACGAGTGCAGCGATTACTCCTGATGTATTACTTGGTGGTGTCACCAGTTCCAAATTCAACTTCTCAAATTCTTTAATTAACTCCTCTTGCTTGGTGGGTAACGCCGTCATGTAACTTTTCCGACTTAGTGCATCAGCAACAATATTCGCCTTTCCGGGATGATAGTGAATTGTGCAATCATAGTCCTTAACTAATTCCAACTATATTCTTTGGCGAAGATTTAACTCTTTCTGCATGAAGAAATACTTTAAACTTTTGTGGTCAGTGTAAATTTCACGCTTACTCCCATGAAGATAGTGTCACCAAATCTTCAATGCATGCACCACTGCTGCAAGCTCCAGATCGTGCGTTGGATAATTTTATTCGTGTGGCTTCAATTACCTTGAAGCGTATGCTATTACCTTTCCATGTTACAGCAGCACACATCCGATCCCTTGCTTTGAAGCATCACTATAGATAACAAATTCGTCGGTACCATGAGGTACGGTTAGAACAGGGGCTGATACAAGGCGTTGCTTTAATTCCTGGAAACTATTCTCACACTGCTCACTACACTGAAACTTTTCATTTTTACGTGTCAATTTTGTTAATGGACCAGCAATCTTGCAAAAACCTTCTACAAATCTTCGGTAATATCCTGCCATTCTAAGAAAACTTCTAACCTCTTTCACATTTGTTGGCGTCTTCCAGCTACTTATGGCTTCAACCTTCGACGGATCCACTTCTATTCCTTTGGATGTAACAACATGGCCAGGAAAAACTCGTTCTAGCCAAAATTCACATTTTTGAAATTTCGCATAAAATTTTTCCTTTCTTAAGGTCTACAATACGATTCTGAGATGCTCGACATGTTGCTCTTTATTCTTCGAGTACACTAGGATGTCTTCAATAAAAACAATAACAAATTGATCAAGGTACTTATGAAAGACACGGTTCATCAAATCCATGAAGACACCTGGTGCATTTGAGAGTCCAAAAGGTACGACAGTGAACTCAAAATGACCATATGTCGTTCGAAAAGCTATCTTAGGAATATCGCTCTCCTTAATTTTAACTTGATGATAGCCTGATCTCAAGTCAATCTTCGAGAACATGCTCGCATCTTTCAACTGGTCGAATAAGTCTTCAATTCTAAGTAGCGGGTACTTATTCTTGATTGTCAATTGTTGGTCCCGAAAGAGCAAGGTTTGGTGTATGAGGGGGGGGGGGGGAATACACCAAATACAAACTTTTCAGTTTACTTGACTAATTAGGGAGAGAGACTTAAGCTTTCTGGATTACAGATTGCTCAACGTGACAGACCAGATTGACTATCTAATCAATCTTGTTCTGTCCAAACAGAATCTCTCAAGAGAAAAACACAAAGCAGAAAGTAAGAGTGATCTTATTTTCTAACAGTGTATTGTGTGCGGAATAATGGTGGACTTAGTCGGTGCTCTTGTTTAGAAAACCTTTAGAAAACTTAACCAAGTAT
>JAPKLX010003013.1:902-11692 GCA_026898415.1 Leonotis leonurus
TGTGAGTATGTTGGTTGCTCTTACACTTAGAAAATATGTTTTGTTTGTACCGAGTGTTCTTTATGAGGTTGATTCAAATGCACAGCTCGCTGGTGAAGTGATAAACAAAGAATCAAACTAATGCAATGCAAAATATAAAGGAACACACAATATTTAACGTGGTTCAGGAAACCCCCTACGTCCACGATCGATCAAAGCTAGATCGATGAATCCCTTAACCTTGCATCCCTCGCTTATTTATCCTTGTTGAGTACGAGCCAAAACTCGCTTATTTATTCTCGTTGAGTACGAGATTACAACTTTCTTATTTAAACTCATCGAGTACGAGATCTGGGTTTCGTTTATAATGGTTCTTCCTCCGAGCTTTTGGCTATGGAGGAAACTAGAACTATAGGCTTTGAAGACTCAAATCTAAGATAAGTTCTAGCGGGGTTATCTTCAGAATAATGGTGATTTCTCTCTAATTTACAACACTCAAGGATGTATATAATCTATATCTAGTGTTGAATAAATCAATGGAAAACTGGAGAGAATCTTTTAGCGTTGAAGCTTTCTCTGGGCAATATCCCGAACTCATGAACTTCATTTCTGAAGAAGGCTTGAAGTATTTATAGGCATATTTGAATTATAGTCGTTGGAAGTCTTTGCAGCTTTTGCAGTAAGCATTAAATGCTCTTTTGACCGTTGACTGCTGACTGTACATCTAGCCGTTGGAGTTTGTCCTACGTGGATGTTGACGTGGCATATGACAGGTAGGCTCTATCAATTTAGGTAGATTAAAGCTTCCTCCAACTGGGATGAGCAGCTCGCTGTCCATCTCGCTATGCAGCTCGCTTGTCATCTTGAAGACTAGCTGTTGATACACAGCTATCTGTTGTGGTAAGCAGATCGTTTTCATCTTTTGAACGATCTGCTGTTGACTGCAATTTGAAGTAGAGGAGCAGATCGTTTTCATCTTTTGAATGATCTGCTGTTCTTAATAACATCATTTGGTTGCCTTTTCTTTCATGTAGCTCACTGTTCGCTGCTTTTGTTGATGATAGTAGCTCGCTGCTTTCGTTGATAGACAGCAGGTCGTTTTCTTCTTTGAACGATCTGCTGTGTACATTCAACTTAAACAGCTGGCTGTCCATCGATCTGCTATCGATCTTCTATCGATCTGTCCTTGGTAAGAATGCTTGCATGCTGTGCTATAAATAAGATGCTATCAAAACTAAGTCTAGATGGATCAGGTAAGTCCTATGAACAGATCGTTATATCAATCTGTTCTCACATTTTGACTTAACCTGCTACACAACAAGGTCGATCTTTTTAGCACAGATCGTTAATTTAGTCTGGCCTTACAGGTTGATCTCCCTTCTACTAGATAGACTAAATAAGATCAAGCTCTATGACACAGGTTGTAAACTTAACCTGATCTTACATGTTAGCTGATCTACTATTGAGAACACAAATGGTTCCTATGGACACAATCTGTCTTTCATCGATCTGTCCTTACACTTAACCATCTGTTGAGTCTATCTATTCTAGACACAAATAAAGCATAAATACATAAGCATCAATAAAAATTAAAGCGTAAGCACAGTTTAATATCATGCATATATAATATGGTTTCTCATCATCAAAACATATAAATAATGATTTCTACAAGCATCAAAAAGGTTCCCAACAATTTCCCCCTTTTTGATGATGCCGAAACCATCACAATAAAATCACACATTTATGAGCAGGTGCAGAAACCACTTACCTTATTACCTGGACACGATCTAGACATGAGCTAAGCTAGTATGCTGCTTTCTTAACCATCTGATTGCCCTTTTTGAGATCTGATTCCCCCTTAATGATGAGCCTCTCTTGACCCATTTTTGGCATAGATACTTTGAATATCCATTTTCCCCCTTTTCGGCATTATCAAAAAGGTCATCAAAAAGGTTCCATCGTTTGAATTTCAGCTTGATATCTCATTCTCGGCATGTAGTCTGTCCAGCTTGTTCTTTAGCAGCGACCTGTTTTGTGAAAGTTTCCAACTTCGGATTCTGATTTTCTAATGAATAGACTTTTCCGAAGCGAAACGGCGAGACGGTCAAGACGCATCGCTTTGCCATGCGCTGTAGGCTTCTGGAGCTAAATTCCATCATCTGCTAGCTCAATTTGCAATCCTTTGATGAAAATCATCGATCTGTGATTTTCGAACTGCATCGAATTTGATAAACCATTCCCCCTAGTTGATATGACCTCATCCAATATATATTTGGGGTGAAATGGTGGTCTGCTAGCTCTTCCTTCATATGGTCTGTTCCCCCTTGATTAGTGGTCTCTTTATTGAGTTTTAAACCACAAGATGAATTAAAGGCCGTAACCTTCCTGTCTGGCCCTCTCTTGCGTTTGTATACCCATTTGCTACCAATAGCCTTTCGACCCTCAGGAAGCAAACATTTCTCGTATACATCCATGGCAGTTATGGATTCAAACTCTGAAACCATACACGCCTCCCACTCAAGAGCATCTGAATCTGCTAGTGCTTCGGAGTAAGTCCAGGGATCTTCTTCGATAAGCCCATCATCAATTGAATCCGTAGATTCATTGACAAATGCATATCGACTGGGCGGTATACCCTTTGTTGCCCTCTCACTACGTCGTGGCACTATGGCAGACTCAGTATCGATAGCCTGTGCAATTTCTGATGAGACTGGAAGTACTACATCTTGCACAGTGGGTTGAGTTGGCTGACTTGTCGTGCCAACCTCTTTGGCCTCATCAAGGATAATTTCACTTCTACTTTTATGATTATTTATATAGTCCTCTTCCAAGAATCTCGCGTTGGTGCTAATAACGACTTTCTGATCCTTAGGACAATAAAAGTAACCACCTTTCGTTCCTCTAGGATATCCTATAAACAGCCTTACTTCAGTCCTAGAGCTCAACTTATCGGCATCTTTGTTCAGCACATGTGCTGGACTACCCCAAACCCGGATGTGGTTAAGAGAAGGCTTGCGCCCTGACCACAGCTCGGACGGGGTCTTAGTAACCGACTTAGAAGGCACTAAGTTAAGAATGTAACCTGATGTTTCTAAGGCATATCCCCAAAATGAAATAGGCAAAGTAGCGAAACTCATCATCGAACGAACCATTTCTAGGAGAGTCCTATTTCTTCTCTCTGCCACACCATTCTGTTGGGGTGTACCCGGTGTAGTAAACTGAGATGTAATCCCAGATTCTGACAAGTATGCTCGAAACTCGTTGCTGAGGTATTCGCCACCGCGGTCAGATCGCAATGACTTGATACTTTTACCATGTCTTTTCTCTACTTCCGCCTTGAATGTTTGAAACTTGTCAAAACATTCAGACTTGTAGCGTAACAGGTAAATGTACCCGTACCTTGAGTAATCGTCAATGAAAGTGACAAAATACTCGTACCCTCCATGAGCTTGAGTGGACATAGGTCCGCACAAGTCAGAGTGAACCAGTTCCAACACTTCTTTGGCCTTATACCCCTTGGCCTTAAAAGGCCGAGTAGTCATCTTTCCCTCTAAATAGGATTCGCAGACTGGGATTGGTTCTACTTGAAGAGACTCCAAGATACCATCGGAAACCAGTCTTTGGATCCTCCTTAGATTGATATGACCCAACCTTAGGTGCCAAAGAAGAGTTTGGTTCTCAAGAGAAGAAGTTTTTCTCTTCCTTTGGTTTGTAGTGAAAGTATAAGCAGATGAAGAATAATCAAATTGACATGTAATAGTATAGAGAGAATCAGCTGCACTTTTAAATAAAACTTGACCATCTTTTATGAATACTGCACTGTCTTCTAAAAGAATAGAATATCCATACTTGCGTAATTGAATGTTAGAAATCAAGTTTTTCCGAAAATCCGAAACAAAAAGTACGTCTCTTAAAACTAATACATAACCATCAATAGATAAATGCACATCTCCAATAGAAACAACAGGTAAGCTTGCTTCATTTCCCATGGAGAGTGCTAGCTCCCCTCTACTGAGCTCCCTTGTCCGCAGGAACCCCTGCAAGGTGTAACAAACATGGTCAGTTGCGCCCGAGTCAACAACCCATAAAAGGGAAGACTTCGAAACTGAGCATGTTTCTGTTACTAGAGCAGTAGAAATACCTAGAGCTTTCTTCATCAGGGGACAGTCAGACTTCCAATGTCCTACATGCTGACACTTGAAGCATTTCCCTTTCCCTTTTGGCTTGCCAATGCCTCCGGACGGGCCTAGCTTCTTGTTGCTCCCACCCTTTGCTTGGCCTTTCTTTCCATATGGCCCTTTCTGCTTCTTCCCACCTTTCGGTGCAAAGCTAGGACCTTTGGCAGTAGCCAATGCCTGTGGACTCTTTCCCATGACTCCCTCCGCAGCAACAAGTTCATTGAGCAGTTCATTTAGAGTGAACTTTTTCTTGCCCATTACTGCATTGAGACGGAAGTTCTCATAGGATTTAGGCAGAGTGTGGAGGACCATGTCAACCTTAGTATCATCCTCGATACCTCCACCGAGCACGTCCAGCTCATTGAAATGATTACTCATTCCAAGCACGTGCTCGCGCACAGACGAACCTTCCGTCATCCTTGAAGACATGAGTTTCCTCATGAGTTCAAAACGGACTGACCGGTCCGATTCTCCAAAGAGCTCCTCGAGGTTCTCCATGATTGCAGCCGCAGTCTCCATAGACTGATGTTGCAGCTGCAACGCAGACGACATAGTGGTCATAATATAAGCTTTCGCCATATTATTCGCCCTATGCCATCGCTTGTGAGCCTCCCTTTGCTCTTCGGAAGACCGATTAGTAAGGTTTGAGGGAGCAGGAGTAGTAAGTACAAACTTATACTCCTCCGCATCTAGAACAAATCCCAAATTGCGCTTCCATTCCATAAAGTTTGGACCGGTAAGCGGCTTTGCAGATAAAACATTCAAAAGGGGAGTAACAGTCATATCTGAAATAAACAACCAAGCGCACATTAGAAAACACGTTACTCCATAAAGATTCGTAGCAATAATATTGGAACCGTTGGATAAAACAATATTATTGAAACCTCCGTTAGCCCATCCGAGTTACATGCAAGCCACGTTCGTGTGGACGTTTACATGTTCCTCTTTTGACCAGACTTCCAGTCTTTGATTTCATTCTCTTGTCAACTTAATCCTTATGACTAATGAAACCAATAAACGGACCTTTACTAGACCACGCAACTTCGAGAAGGGACTCCGTTGGGGAGTTGTACTCGAAATTAACGCCTAAGCTATGACCATAGTTTAGTCAACAATTTGACTATCTTTTATTCTAACCCCTCCTAAAATAATCCATGGAAAACTAACCCATGCAAGCCACGTTCGGGTGGACGTTTACACAAGAAGCTCCCACTATTCATAAGGTTAAAATAATTACTTTAATCTTTCCAGAATAACTCGCAGAAATTAATACATGCAAGTCATGATAGTGTGAACGTTTACATGCAAAACTCCCACTTATTCCAAAATTAAAGCGTTTTAAATGAGAAGTTTAACCAGCAAAAACTGCAAATTGATAACGAATGCAAGCCACGTTCGGGTGGACGTTTACACCAATTATCAATCTACTTCGCCTTAAACCAACTATGGAGGCTTTTGTCAATTTTAATAAAATTGAATTTTCCGCTTAGTCTTTTACTCCAAAGGTTTACAGGTTAATCACGTTGACACGGAAAACCTAAGCATGCACTCTAGAACACATGTAATAAAACATGCTCGCTTGAAATTCTAAAAACATGCTTAGTGAAAATGTGATAACACCTAGCATGATATTTTATGCGCATATATATACACATAAAGCAAATAAATCATGCTCATCACACCTTAACGGTGATAAAATCCACAACATGTAAACAACAATAAACATAACAAAATAAAGTCGTCTTGTCGCGGAAACTGGAACCTGTTCGTCCCTGCAATACTGATGATTCACGCCCCCTTCGCCCCACCAACTTTCGCCGCAACAGCCGTGAATTTCCGCTGCCTCCATGGACTGCCGCCACTGCCGCCAACCATTAGCCGAAGAGAATGCACTAGGGTTAGGGTCGATTAGGGTTAGGGTTTCCGCACCACCAAGGCGGCGCCCCCAGCCCGTGACATCTGCTAAACCCTAGCAGTCCCGCTAGGGCTCCGTCGACTGGCTGATTAGCAGCGTGAACGCCGAAGCGGACGCTGCCAACATGATGAACCGCGTGTGCTCCACGCACACGCCATCGCCGGGATTGCTGTGCTTCGCCCACACACTTGTCCGATCAAACGATGTGTTTGGTTTAAACACCACAGACCCCAGAGCCGAAACTCCGTTGAATCGGATTCCATCCGTTCCAACACACATCGGGGCCGAACCCTAGCGGGTGGAGGAAACGCAATACCCACCACTGCCTTGCTGCCATCGACACCCTCAACCCTTTTATCCGGCTCGATCTTGTAGCTTTCATGACCCGTACAAACATATTACAATGTAAAGTACGAATACAAGAAAAAAAAAATTACACTAACCACGGATTTTCTCGTGGTGCAAAACAGCCAAATCGGCAAACAAATGAGCAACGGAAAAAAAAATATCCACGACAAGACGACGATCAAGAATAAAGTGGAAACATCCATAAACGAAAAACCTAATGATTTTATTATTCATTTATCCGGTAGAGCCGGAATCCAGGAACCGAGCTCTGATACCAATTGAAGGAACCATAATATTTCATATGGTCCATATGTCCGTGACCAATTCCAGATACCAAACGAACACATGCAAAAATCATTGTGCTTATTGCATGAAGATTAGAATCTTACTAGCAAATCCGGCGACGAGAGACTCCAGAGTGATCTTCCGACTTGTTCCCACGGCGAAACTTGACGTTGGGTGGCAACGATCCTCAAGCTTCCTCTCCTCTTGATTATCGACGTCTCTCTCTCTCTTTTTCCCTCTCACAGATTTTGTCCCCTCCTTTCTTGCGTGAGTGAATAATTAGATTTAGGGTTAGGGCTTAAGCTAGTATTAATACTAGGTATTAATAATAAGCCCATCATCCTAATTAAATCACACAAGGGCCCATTAGTGAGAGATAGAGAAAAGGGCCGAAAAGAAAGATAGAGCTTAGGCCTTTATTGGGCCAAGCGGGGATCTACTAGCTCGAATAAAGTTGGGCCTCCCGGTGTTTGATTTTCTTATTCAGCCCAGAATATAAATCGAGACACCAGTACTAATTTATTTCCACTAGAAAATTAATACTGAATTACCTCTTTATTATTTGGGTGAGTCTGGGCTAGCATTAGATTTAATTAATCTCCGTGTTTAAGATATCTAATACCCATTAATTAATTAATCCCTCTGACGATCTGTTGGGAACCCCACAAGTATTCTAAGTTTTGATGATGTTAACTCATACACACACTTGGCATTCTTTCATGTTCTGTGTCATTTCTGTTGGTTCTTATAGACCAGATAGTCGAAACTAGTTCAACCAGAAAGATGGAAGATGTCTCAGACAGAAAGCTGAAGCAAGACAATCTTCCACAGAAAGCTGAACCAGCAAGTCTTTAGCAGAAAACTGAACCAGCAAGTCTTAGACAAACATGCTGAACCAGCAAGTCTTTAACAGAAGGCTAAACCAGAGAGACTCAAAACCAGCAAGTCTCAAGACAGAATGCTAAACCAGAGAGTCTCAAACAGAAAATGAAGCTAGTCAACTTTAACATAAAGTTGAACCAGAAAAGCTTCAGCCAGAAAGATGGAAGATGCCTCGAACAGAAAGTGGTTAACGAATGCTCTACCAGAAAGTACCTCAACCAGAAAGTGTCTAAGTCAATATTCAACCAGAAAGACACTAGACCAGAGAGGACACAACCAGAAGGTTAGAAGCAAAACAGAAAGAGCTGAATCAAGCCTGTCAATGATGCATTAAAATCCATTCACCTAGAATTGGAAAGAGAATCACTGATTGACACTAAGAAGGAAAGCAATCACAGACGATCTGCTTACCATTCATGGAAGATTCAATCAACAACTCTACAAGGAAAGAAGAGATATGATTGATTGGCAATCCACAAATCAAATCACGCCAATCAACAAACGGCTAGAATTTCAAGATTCAGAGCCTATATATGTTTGAAGTTTTAAAAAGTCTGAGAGATATAGGCAAGCGCTATTCTGCAGAAATATTCTCAAGCATTCTATCTCCAAATCAGACAAAAGCTTCAAACCGTTCGTGATCGCAATCACACCTCGATTCAAGTCTGTCTTATCGAGAGAAGAAGGAGATCTTTACTAGCTAATAGCTTTCTAGTGGAATAACGTGAAGATTACCTGTTTACAGTAGTTTTCTGTAAGTTGTAAAGGGACACGACCCTTATTCGTGCATAAGTTTCAGTTAGTTTGTACTTGGAACTTGTGGCTCGTTCTCAGCGAGGTTAAATAAGAAGAGTATCCTAGTAGTGGATATCTAATCCAGTTTGGATTAGACCGTGGACGTAGGGGGTTTCCCGAACCACGTAAAAATAACTGTGCCATTTAAATTCTGCATTTTATGTTCAGTTGTTTTTATTCTGCATCTATCATACTCATTCAGATCTGCATTCTTAATCTATCTTCTAAATACTCGATTAAGTTTTCAAAAGATTTTCTTTACAAGAGCACCGACTAAGTCCACCATTATTCCGCACACGATACACTGTTAGAGTTTAAGTCTAAACTTACTCTCTGCCTTGTATAACTCACTTGAGAGACTTTACCTGGATAGAACAAGATCGATTAGAAAATCAATCTGTTTTATCACCTTGAGCAATCTGTGTTTCAGAAAGCTACATCTCTCAGATTTAATTAGTCAAGTAAACTGAAAAGTTTGTATTTGGTGTATTCCCCCCCCCCATACACCAAACCTTGCTCTTTCGGGACCAACAAGTGGTATCAGAGCAGTGGTTCAAACTGACCATTGTTTTGTTTCACAAGGTTAATACCTGCGTGGTCTACTTGAATAGATCTAGAAAATCTTTTTCATCATCTGCATCAGTTATCAGGGCATGCGAAGAATTCTCCATCCAAGGTTACAGAGAGTGGAGTTTCAGGATCAAGATGTGTCTTAAAGCTCATCACTGCTTGATGTGGAAGGTAATTAAGGAAGGACCTCTAGCCATTACTGAAGAAACTACTCGCATTACTGAGACAGGAGCAGTTAAAGAAACTGTACTAAAAGATCCCAGAAAGTACACCTCAGAAGAAAGAAGAGAAGCAAATCTAGATGATTTTGCTAAAGGAGTTATTTCCAGTACTGTAAAAGGAGTCCATCTGGCTAAGATCCAAGATCTTGATACAGCCAAAGAAATGTGGGAAGCCTTGAGAGATCTCAGTCTAGGATCCGAAGCAATGATCGAGAACAAGCTATCTCTAGCATGTAACAAGTTCGATGAATTCAAGATGAAACCTGGAGAAACCATTGAACAAATGAAGAATAGGTTCACTGAAGTACTACTGGAAGTATCTGCCTTCAAGAAGGATAAGTACACACAGAGAGAGAAGAATCTCAAGATTCTTAGAGCTCTACCACCAAGCTGGGAAATTTATTCAGCTATGCAACCTCTACGTGCTGATTTTAATGACCTATCTGTAGAAGCACTATTTGATCATCTAGCTGTCCATGAATGTGACATCAGAAGGATTCACGGACCAAATTACTCTTCCAGCAAGAAGAGCGAGAATAGCACAAAGAAGGAGAAAGAGACTGCATTCAAAGCGAAGTGCAAAACAGATGAATCAGCATCATCTGCTACACAAGCAGAAGGAGGATATGATAAGTTACTCAAAGAATTCTCAATGATTGCAAAGAGAATGGACAAGATGGAAGTCAGATCAAGAAAGTATCGTAGGTTCTACAAAGACAACAAGAGTAGATACCCGAAGAACAAAGAAACAGAAAGATCTGATGACAAAACAGAAGGTAGAAACAATAGTAAAATCACTAATCCTACTGACTATACTTGTTATGGTTGTGGGAGAACAGGTCATTTCAAAACAGATTGCCCTGACCTATCTAAAAGTCAAAGAGAAGAACTTCGAGCTAAGAGAGACAGAAAACTAAAAGCTCAACGCAAAGCCATGATAGCAGAAGAAGAAGAAGAAGAAGAAGAAGAAGAAGATTCCAGCTCAAGTCATCTATCTGACAGTTCAACAGAAGATGATGAAGCATTCTTTGCCAAAGAAGAAGAAGACTGGGATGAATGCTTTGCAGGACTAGACAACGGTCTAGATAATGTAGAGGTAAAATCCTGCAACTCTAACTCTTCAAATAATACTGATCTGGAACAGGAAATAGAAGATCAAGATGAATACTCTTGGGATGAAGTCAATGACATGTTCAAAAGCGACTCGAGCATCAAGAGGTTATTCAAAGAAGTAGTTGAAGAGAATGAAAGGATGAAGAAAACAGAACAGATACTAAGTACTGCTGTTGGTCCCGAAAGAGCAAGGTTTGGTGTATGGGGGGGGAATACACCAAATGCAAACTTTTCAGTTTACTTGACTGTTTCAATCAGAGAGATGTAAGCTTTCTGAATTACAGATTGCTCAAGGTGATAGAATGAATTGATTTTCTAATCGATTAGATTCTATCCAGATAAACTCTCTCAAGTGAGATATACAAAGCAGAAAGTAAGCGTGAACTTAAATTCCAGCAATGTATTGTGTGCGGAATAATGGTGGACTTAGTCGGTGCTCTTGTTAAGAAAATCTTTTGAAAACTTAATCGAGTATTTAGAAGATAGATTAAGAATGCAGGTTTG
>JAPKLX010001419.1:9664-21375 GCA_026898415.1 Leonotis leonurus
TTGCAATTCCGGGTTTGATTCATCATTGCTGGATCCCGGCTCATCATAGTGGATACCCAATCATGTTTGATTGTACCGTGGACATAGGGAATTTCTCGAACCACGTAAAAACAACTGTGTTCTTTACTTTACGTACTTATTTTTTAGTTGTTTTATTCACTAACTCTGAACTTGCACGCAAACTTGCATTGTTTTAATCAACTCTTAGTATATTTGGTTATGTGTTTACAAAGATTTTCTTATAAGAGCAACAGATTAACTTCACCATATTCTGCACACTACACAGTGTTAGATAACAAGATCACTCTTGCTATTTGCTCTGCGTAACTCACGAGTGAGATTTTATATGGACAGATCGGTAGTGAACATGGTAAGTGAACCTTGTGAGTAAACCTTGTCTATCAAACTTAAGCAATCTTCTTTCGAAAAAGCTTAATCTCTCTGGTCAATTTGCCAAGTAAACTGAAAAGTTTGAATTTGGTGTATCCCCCCCCCCCCCCATACACCAAACCTTGCTCTTTCGGGACCAACAAGTGGTATCAGAGCAATGGTTCCACTGACCATTGTATCTATTTTTCACAAGGTTAACATTTGCATGGTCAACTTGAATAGATCTAGGAAAACCTATTTTCATTCTCGAACATACTATCTGTCACTATGGAATCTTCTGTTATTAGGGCATGTGAGGAGTTCTCTATCCATGGATATAGAGAATGGAGCTTCAGAATCAAGACCTGCTTGAAAGCTCATCACTGTCTGGTGTGGAAAGTGATAGAAGAAGGTCCACTTGAAATTTATGAAGAGAGACTCGTACTACTGAAACTGGAGTTGTAACAAAGCAAGTACTCAATGATCTTAGAAAGTACACTGCTGAAGAATGAAGAGAATCATTTCCAACACAATCAAAGGAGTTCATCTTGCGAAAATTCAAGATTTAGATATAACTAAGGAAATGTGGGAAGCACTGCATGAACTCAGGCTTGGATCAGAAGCAATGATGGCCTGCAATAAATTTGATGAATTCAAGATGCGACTTGGAGAATCCATTGATCATATGAACACCAGGTTCATTGAAATTCTACTGGAGGTATCTGCTTTCAAGAAAGATAAGTATACCCAAAGAGAGAAAATTCTCAAAGTCATAAGAGTAATACCACCTAGCTGGGAAATCTATGCAGCTATGCAACCACTAAGAGCAAACTTCAACATTCTCACTACTGAAGCACTGTTTGATCATCTAGCTGGTCATGAATGTGATATGAAGAGAATTCATGGATCATATCACTCATCTAGAAATAAGGGAGAAAGCATCTCCAAGAAATAAAATGAGGTAGCTCCCAAAGCCAAAGTCACGGATGAGGAACCAGTTGCACTTGCTATAGAAGAAGAAAGCACAAATGACAAACTACTAAAGGAATTTTCTATGATAACAAATAGAATAGAGAAATTGGAGACCAGATCGAGAAAGTATCGAAGGTTCTACAATGAGAACATGAAGAATAGATATTAGAAGAGTCTATCAAGATCGATCTGATAGTAAACCAGAGGAAAATAGTTCTAATAAATCTGCTAATTCTACTAACTATACTTGTTATGGTTGTGGGAGAACAGGTCACTTCAAGACAGACTGCCCTGACTTATCCAAAAGTCAGAGAGAGGAGCTTAGAGCAAAAAGAGATCATAAACTCAAAGCTCAATGCAAAGTTATGCTAGCTGAAGAAGATTTAAGCAACTCAAGTCATTTTTTAGATAGTTCATCAAAGAACAATGAAGCATTTTTCTCACATGAACAAGAAGAAGTTTGGGATGAGTGTTACATGGGAATTGACAATGGCCTCGACTATAATGAGGTAAATTCACATGTTTCTATGTCATCTAACAAACTTGTATATGATTCTTTTGATGAACATGAAGCTGAAGTCTCTTGTGAAGAGATCAATGAAATGTTTAAGAGTTACAAAAGTTTGAAGAAGCTGTTTCAAGATGTCATCAAGGAAAATGACAAGTTGAATGAGTCAGTAAGGATAATGAGTGAAGCCAACATAAAGTTCTCTACCAAAGTGAATGATCTCCAAGAATAGGTTAAAGCAAAAGATGAGGAGATCTACTCACCAACTCAAAGGTTTTAATTTGATAGCCAGAAAAGAAGTAGTTGAGGAGAAATTGCTAAAGACAAGAGAGAACATAAGCAAGATCAACAAGAGCAGCATGATCGTGGAAATGCAAAATAAAGCCAGATTGAAGACTGGATTAGGCTATTCTGGAGAATCAAGTTAAACAAAGTTTGTAGTTGAGAGACAAAAGATATTAGATTGAGTTGTCAATCTGCAAAATGGGAAAGATAAACTCTATAAGATGATGGTTAAAGAAGTAGCGAAGAACCGATATCATCAAGTCAAAGACAAACCTGTTTATTATGTCAAAACAGATAGGAACCAAAAGCAAAAGGCTCCTACCAGAACACCATCAGTAAGAAAGCAGAAGGCTAACATGGACAACGTAGAAAGGAACCATCCATCTATCTACAAAGCCATCTCAAGAACAGATGACTTAGGGAGAGAGATTACTTGCTATAATTTTGTTCCAAATACTAAACTGATTTGGGTTCCAAAAGGAACATTTGCTACTAATCAAGCACCTAATCATTCAAAGGGTTGCTAAGTCTACATAATTTCAGAATGGAAGAACTTCATGGAGTCAAGTAGCAAGAGGTTCAATCTGGATCGTTGATAGCAGATGTTCAAAACATATGACGTGTGACAAGAACTTGCTAACTGATTATGTCAAAAGGCTAGGTCCATAGGTAACCTTTGGTTGTCACTCAAAAGGTTATACCGTAGGAGTACAGGTTATATATTGCACAATGGATAAACCAAATCGAGACTTGTTTAGTTACTAAAACAATTGTTGGATCGGGAGCGCCCATCAGAATTGACGTACTGGCCCCACACACCAACACTTTCTTTCCCAGCCTGCTTTGTCCTCACTGACAGGCTGACCCAGGACACTTCCCAATAGGTCACCCATCATAGTATTTCTCCAAGCCAAGCACGCTTAACCTTGGAGTTTCTACTAAGGGGTCACTTGAAAAGATGATGCACCATGTTGGTATGAGTAGTACTAATCAATTCGTTTAACCTCTCGTCAACAATGGTAGTGCAGGCCCTTTTCGACTGAGGCAGGCCGCACTCCCATAAGTTCTCTTGGGTACGATACACGGAGGACCCCCCCTCCAGGAGGTGCTGGAGTCCACTTCCCAACAACAATCTTAGAGACGAGTTGGTTATGGCACAATCGACTTAGCCATTTGAATTTCAAATATATCAACAAGATTGTAGGATAAAAGTTAGTCAAAGGATAACCAGACCAAGTGTACGATAAAGATCATATTTGCGAAGCTTGCCAAGCTGGAAAACAGACCAAGTCATCATTTGCCAGCAAAGAAACTCACTCATCAACCAGAATACTAGAACTTCTTCATCTAGACTTATTTTTATTAATGATTATTCTAGATTCACTAGTGTTATCTTTTTGTTTAAGAAAACGGAAACATTGGATAAGCTACCTGATTTCTTCAACAGGATCACTCCACAAAAGGAGACCACCATCATGACTATCAGAACAGATCATGGAACGGAGTTTCTAAATCAGAAGATCGAAGCATATTGCAACCAGATGGGTATCACTCATCAAACATCAGCTGCAATAACACCTCAACAGAATGGAGTTGTTGAAAGGCGGAATAGATCAATTAAAGAAATAGCCCGCACCATGCTCAATGAGTCCAACCTGCCAAAGAAGTTTTCGGAAGAAGCTATCTTCATAGCATGTTACACACATAACAGATTAGTCATCACTCTCAAACATGGAAAGACTCCATATGAGATCTAGAACAACCAAAAACCAAGGATTAAGTATTTTTGTACTTTTGGTTGTACGTGTTACATTCTTAATAATGAGAAATCTCAATTGAAAAAGGTAACACCTCATATTGTTTTGGATGAATCTATTCTTGAATATAGGGAAACAGGTGAAGAACAGGCTCACAACCAGATTACTACTAGAAGCTCAGGAAATATATTACTCAAAGATTACTACTAGAAGCTCAGAATATAGCAATCTCCTGCCTTTCAAGTGAGTTGTGCTCAAGTCTTGTCCGTTCGCTCGATTAAAGGCATAGTTGCATACCGCCTGTGTGCGCCTGCAGCTAGATACGGGTTAAGGGAAATAAAGTAGCACCTCACCACAAGTCCGGGCTTTTGGTCTAGTGGCAAGCGCTTGATCCTACAATTGGTATCAGAGCACAGGTCACAGGTTCGAGTCCCCCTTGGCGCAAATAGTGGTATGTTTGGTGAAAGCCAGGCTACTGCTAGGGGGGGGACTGTTGGGAGAAATCCTAGCAGTCTCCTGCCTTTCAAGCGAGTTGTGCTCAAGTCTTGTCTGTTCGCTCGATTAAAGGCATAGTTGCGTGCCGCCTTTGTGCGCCTGCAATTAGATATGGGTTAAGGGAAATAAAGTAGCACCTCACCACAAGTCCGGGCTTTTGGTCTAGTGGCAAGCGCTTGATCCTACACTTTAAGAGAGAAAGAAAATGATGTTCAACCTATAGCTGAGACCATCATACAGCAAGGGGGAACAACTCACATTGAACCTGATTAGAACAGATCAGTTCAACCGGAGATAGTGAACCTACTCAGAGTCAACCTGGTGAATCCAACGAGATTGATAATACTTCAAATGCCAACCTGGAGATTGATGTTGAAAATCCATTTCAAAAAACATCATCAGCACGCCTAGAGTTTGAGGAACCAGCCGAAGAACATGAACCTAAGATATCAGAAGACGAGATGACTAAGCGCAGAATGTGGATTTAAGATCATCCACCAGAGCAGATTGTTGGGAACCTCACAGATCGTGTAAAGCCCAGAAGGATGCATGGAGAGAGCGCACTACTAAGTTGTTATCTATCTCACGTTGAACCAACCGATGCATATGAAGCACTTCAAGATGCAGATTGGATAGTAGCTATGCGAGAAGAGCTCAATGAGTTCAAGAGGAATCAAGTATGGTATCTCGTAGATCGACCTAAACACCAAGGAGTAATATGTGTTAATGGGTATTCAAAAACAAACGAGATGAGAAAGGATAGGTAGTAAGGAACAAAGTCAGATCAGTTGCCAAAGGATACAATAAACATGAGGGTATAGACTTCGATGAGACATTTGCCCTAGTTGCCAGATTGGAAGCTATAAGATTGTTTTTGGCATATGCAGCCTACAAACGCTTCAAAGTATACCAGATGGACGTCAAGAGTGCATTTCTGAACGACATTCTGGAAGAGGAAGTATATGTAGATCAGCCACCTGGGTTTGAAGAAGGAAATCCAGAACAGAAATCTATAGATTGGCAAAGGCAGTTTATAGGTTGAAGCAAGTTCCAAGAGCCTGGTACGAGACGTTGTCAAATTTTCTGTTGGTGTTAGGCTTTCGACGAGTCTCAGTTGATAAGACATTATTCCTCATCAAAGTCAAGGAGCATATCCTTTTAGTGCAAATTTATGTTGATGATACTATTTTTGGATCTCAATTTGGATATCTATGTGATAAATTCGCTGACCTGATGATGAATAAATATCAAATGTCCATGATGGAAGAGATGAATTTCTTTTTAGGTTTGCATGTTAAACAACTACCTGATGGTAAATTCATAAACCAAGCTCTGTATGTACAAAATCTGATCACCAATTTTGGAGTCAAAGATAGTAAACCTGTTAAGATTCCAATGCATATAAATGGGAAGATAGATCCAGATCCAGAGGGCAAACCAGCGAACATAACTCAATACAAGGGTATCATGGGTTCACTTTTATATATAACTGCTAGTCGACCTGACATTACTTTTGTAGTTGGAGTTTGTGCTAGATACCAGACCAATCCCAAAGAATCTCACATAGAAGAAGCTAAGAAGATAATACGCTATCTCAAAGGATCAACTCATTGGCTATTCAAATTCTGATTATGCAAGATGTAAGCTACATAAGAAGTCTACTTCGGGAACTTGTTAGTTTCTTGGAAACAAGCTGATCTCATGGTTTTCAAAAAAGCAAAACTCAGTGGCTACATCAACAGCTGAAGCTGAGTATATGTCCGCTGGAAGCTGTTGTGCCCAAATACTTTGGCTCAAGCAGCAACCTAAAGATTATGAGATCTATGTGAAGGAAATACCAATATTATGTGATAGCTCGAGTACTATTGCAATAACACAGAACCCAGTCTTGCATACAAGATGTAAACATGTGGATATGAGACACTACTTCATAAGAGATCATGTAGAAAGGAAGCATGTGCAGATCGAGAAGATACACACTGAAGTACAGCGAGCTGACATTTTCACAAAGACATTACCAGAAGAGAGATTTAAGATGCTATGTGGAAAGCAAAGATTGCTCAGTTTAGATGAAAGAAGCAGATCGCTAGAAGCAGATCACTGACACGGATCATCCAGCAGATCGATAAGATGTAGATCACTAGCAGCTTACTAGATGAATATCACTTCAATACAACAGATCACTCAGAAGGAACATAATCAGTCATGCCACGTGGAAATTATTTTCCATATACTTTCCTTAATTAAGGGGGAACTCATAAATTTGTATCGATTTCTGATTATTTACCGCCTTAATCTTACTCTATACACTATTTCCTGACAGAGTTGGTATATATTACATACTTTGTAATGATTTGTGCAGATAATGGAAAGTGTAATCGAGGAAAATGATTACCTAATATAGGAATGGAAGTTGCAGAGGTGAAGGACAACTTGCATGCGCCTCCATCTAACCCTAGATATAGAGTGCATGTACTAGATGTGCCTCATAAGCAGGAAAATGAAGAAGTCAAAGTGGGAAAATGAAACGGGAGGACTCAATCTCAACACTTAATCCTTTAATTTCAATATGAATCGTTCATTATCTCTTTATATATATGTGATACTTCTATCAACTGTTCACTTTCTTCTTCATTTCACCGAGCATTTACTCATTCTTGCCTTAGAATTTTCTCTGCAAAAGCTCTTCCAAAATCCTTTCAAAACTTCAAAACTATTTTTCAAAAGTGGCACAATCCAGCATGAAATTTCCAGAGCGTGTTTCTGAAATTCAAAAGCATATATCACCCGAACCTTTTGTTGTTTTCAACACTCATGGCTTTCAAAAACTTGAGGAAATATATGCAGTTATCAAAAGATGTAGAGGTTCATTTTGATTCTCGTTATGCTTATATATGTATATATGATATCTATGCGAGAAATCGATCATTTAAATACTATATTTATTTTTCTAACTGTATTTGATTTCTGGAAATTCTTCCTATTCTTGTGTTCATGATGAGTTCTTGATATTCATGTCTATCTTGTTGTGAATCTAAAGATCCGCATCACGTTTATATTGTTATTCGATAATCTGTTTTGATTGCAAGTTTAGAAATAGAACTTATTTGGAGATGTGAAGAAAACTGGATATATGCATATATGATTTTCATGTTATTCATTCGTTAGAGTGGATGAAACTGATATATTTTGTTTTAAGATTGGATAATTACATGTTATTAACTGATAAACCCTTGTTTAGGCTTTCACAATATCGTGACATCTCACCTAGAGATGTATCTATCAAAACAAGTGGCTACATTTTACATGACATGGGAAGATGAAAAGTCAGGTAATGAAGCGAGCATACTGATGCCCGTAGGAGATAAGACCAGCAAGACTACATATGATGTTATGCAGATGATCTTGCATGCATACCACTTGAAAGATGAAGGAATGGATTTATCAGAGATCACCAAGGCACAACTGCAAGATACAGTGGAAGAGATAAATGGTCATTCCGATGACGTACACAGGGAGGATGTTCTCCAGAACGTTGCTCACTCCTAGATACAAACTGCTGTTCGATTTGTGCAGAGAATATTCATGATGCACAGTGGGTCTTATGACTAGGTCACTCCAGCTAAGATGAGGATTCTCACTACAGTCTTCCTTAACCTGCCAGTGAAATGGAGCAGGATACTATTCGACTTATTGGCATTGGAGGCCAGAGTGGTAGTGGAGAACAAGAACGACAAGGGACAGGTCATTGAGGTATCTGTCAAACGACAATTGAGGCATGCAACCAAGATCAGTTTCATTATTAAAACCTTTTTCTAGAACAAAACCTGGAAGGAAGCAGTACCTTTCAACACACGACACTCCTTGCCGAAGGAGCAATACTAACTAAAGATGGCACTCGGACTATCTCCAGCCTTATTTAACAAAGTGAAGGATGAAGTTCACTTGAGGCATTTTCTTGAGATGAGTGATTCAAACCCAACCTGGATGGCACCTTCTAATAGGGAATCAAAGAAGGATAACAAGAAGGATAACAAGGAGACAAAGAAAGAGATGAGAAAACCAGCTAAGAGGGCAAGCTCATCTGAGACAGAAACTTCATCACCTCCACCCACCAGGCCACCTCAACAGCCAAGGATGGAAGAAACAGCTAAGGTCGAGGAGATAAGGATGGTCGAGGAGGCAAAGAAAAAGAAATAGCCAAGAAGCAACCTGAGAAGAAGCAGGCTACTCCACCCACCAGGCCACCTCAACAACTACAACCAGATCAGTCGAGGTCAGACAAAGGGAAGAAGTCTATGGTGGAAGAGAAGGATGAAGGTGACCAGGTTGCAGAATTAATGTTACTTGGAGTAAGTAGAGATCAAGCCTGTGACCCCATTTTCCGCACCCAATTTTACAATGATAGAGCAAGACAGCTCCAGAGGGAAGCTGAGCAAGTCGAGAGGAACAAAGCCTATGAAACACCATTTTCTCCACCAAGAGCAGATCAATCACCACCAACCAGACCAGAGCAGCCAGCCAAAAAGAAAGGAACGTTCAGAACAATGGCTAATGTGTTATTTTTGCAGAAGAAAACTCCTCGTGATCCCTAGGTAGCAGATGAAGACCAAGATGAATGGGAACTCATCAAGACAGGCTTTATTCTGAATAGATATTTTTTGAAAGAACCTGCATACTCACAACAGCTTGCTGATGTGGATTTCAAGAAGTATATGGATGACTACAAGGAGAATGAGCTAGTTTAGAGAGTGAAGACAATGACTCATGTAGCAAAAGTAGAATTGAAAGCATCAGCTAGGAAATGTATGCAATGTCCACTCATACCAGGGAGCACAATGCCATATAAGACATATTCTTAAGTGCATTAATCTTATCGCTCAGGCAGAGGCTTCAAGATTGATAATCATGCCCCAAATTATGCCAAAATAAGAGATGGATTATATGAGAGCGTTCAACTAATATTAGATGAGGTAAAGATGAAGATGAAGGAGGAGGTGAAGCAGAAGAAGAAAACAAGGAGTAAATGGTTTGATTGAATATCTTGTAAACCTATTATATTTTGTTATTTTGTGTGATGTTATGGACCCCATCATGTAACCTGTAATGAACTAATCTGATATATATATTTCTGACGGGTTATCTGATTACAATATCTCTTTGTCCAGAACTCATTTTAATGCCTTTAGTCGTTAAATATTATAACGACATTAACCCTTCTGGTATTTAAACCAGATCGCTCTTATTGCTTTACTTAGGGTTAAATTGTAAAGTGTGGTTTCAACATCATCAAAAAGGGGGAAATTATTGGGAAACCTCACAATAATTTTGTTTTGATGATCTTCTTTCGAAACACACTTAGATTTTCCTTATGTCATGCTTGTTAGATCAGTCTGCTCATATTGTAAACAGGGAGATCACTTAATTCATGAGTGAACCTGATAGGGAGCAAGCATGTCTTTTGTTTTAGAGTTGGTATGATGTAAAGAGAAGACTAAGTTATAAAGTCCTATCTATAGTAAACCAACTATTAGACAAGGCTAGATGAAGACTAAAATGTAAAGGACTCAAATGCGTTAAGTGTTTTGTCCTATAGGAAGTCATCTGGTTTAGATAGTCTTCTGAAATCTGGAAGCAAACCAGCGAACCTAATGCTAGTAGACAACCTGATGAAGGTCACTCAACCTGGACCAAACTTGATCCACACCCAGCTGTTCTGAACATCTTAAGGAGCAAACCTGGACCAGACCACCTCATTGGTAGTGAACCTGACCTGACATGACTTGACTAGGGTGGAGAGTAAGCCTGTCCCTTACAGATCACTAAATTGGAGATTATGTAACTCATATACAATGCGTAATATGAAGTTTTGCATAATCATTTGATATTCTCAAAAGTCATCTGGGTATATAATGCGTCACCCGATGCACTTAGAGAAAATCCCATATGTTGGTCCCGAAAGAGCAAGGTTTGGTGTATGGGGGGGGGAATACACGAAATACAAACTTTTCAGTTTACTTGACAAATAATTAGAGAGATTTAAGCTTTCTGAAAAACAAATTGCTATTTGTGACAGACCAGATCGATCTCGTTCTGTCCAGACAGAATCTCTCGAGTGAATAACGCTAAGCTGAGATCAAGAGTGATCTTATTCTCTAGCAGAGCATTGTGTGCGGAAAAATGGTGGATTTAGTCGGTGCTCTTTGTTTAGAAAACCTTTACAAAAGCTTAACCAAGTATTTAGCAGATTGATTAAGAATGCAGTTTTGAATGAGAGTGAATGTTAGTGAATAAAACAACTGAAATAAAGAATGTAGAAAGTAAATAGCACAGTTGTTTTTACGTGGTTCGGGAAACCCCCTACATCCACGGTCTAATCCAAACTGGATTAGATATCCACTACTAGGATACTCTTCTTGTTTATACCTGCTGAGTACGAGCCACAAGTTTCGAACACAACCTGGTTGAAACTTATGCACGAATAAGGGTCATGTCCCTTTACAACTTACAGAAAACTACAGTAACTGGATCTCTTCACGTTAATCCACTAGAAAACTACTAGTTAGCGAAGATCTCCTTCCTTCTTTCTCGATAAGACAGACTTAAATCGAGTTGATGTGATTTTGATCACGAACGGCTTAGAACACAATTTGGTGGTTTGAAATCTCCTCGAATGAATGCTTCGTAAGATGAGTTGATTTCTGAGCAGAGTAACAGCTTGTTGATCGTAGATGATTTTCTCTTGTATATCCTTCCAGTCTTTGTTCCAAGCTTTTATAGGTGTAGAATTTGAAATTCTAACCGTTGTGCTTGATTGGTTAGAAGTAAATGTGATTTTACCAATCAAGGATATTGAGTCCCTAAATTATCTCCTCTTGCCTTTTGAAAGGTTGACAGAATCTTCTAAATATGATAAGCATATCGTTTGACAGATAGTACTTTCATTCTTCTTGTCTTGATTGATTCTCTTCCTTCGATGGTAAGAATGACGTAGCACAGGTTTTGGGGTTCACCAACATTTAGTCTGATATCATCTGGTTTCAACACTAAATGTTGATCTGGTCGCAGAAGATTGATATCGATCTGGTCGAAGCACATTGATATCGATCTGGTCGCAATAGATTGATATCGATCTGGTCACAGTCGATCTGGTCGAGGCAAGTTGATATCGATTTGGTCGCAGTCGATCTGGTCGAGGCAAGTTGATATCGATCTGGTCACAGTCGATCTGGTCCTACAGAAAGTATGCTTCAAAGCATGGTTGATTCTTCTGAGTGTTCCGGGAGCCCCTTAGACTCGTACCCTCAAGGCGAATATCAGATAAT
>JAPKLX010001925.1:2340-16644 GCA_026898415.1 Leonotis leonurus
AAACCAGATGATATCGACTAAATTGTTGGAGAATCTCAAAAACTGAGCTACGTCATTCATATCATAGAAGGTAGAAAATAAATCAAGACAAGAAAAAGGAAAGTAGTATCTGTCAAACGATCTGCTTGCCATATTTAGAAGATTATGTCAACCTTTTTAGAAGGAAAGATGAGACATATTAGGGATTCACTATCCTTGATTGGCGAAATCACATTAACTTCAAACCAATCAAGCTCAATGGTTAGAATTTCAAAATTCTACACCTATAAAGACTCGGAACAAAGACTGGCAGAGGAGAGCAATATACGTATAAGAAGACTATCTACCATCTACAAGCTATAACTCTACCCAGAAATCATCTAAACCATCGAAGCATTTTACTGAAAGAAGATTTCTAATCATCAGATCATGTTCCGAACCGTTCGTGATCGTAATCACACCTCGATTCAAGTCTGTCTTATCGAGAAAGAAAGAATGAGATCTTTGCTAGCTAGTAGTTTTCTAGTGGATTGACGTGAAGAGATCCAGTTACAGTAGTTTTCTGTAAGTTGTAAAGGGACATGACCCTTATTCGTGCATAAGTTTTGCCCAGGTTGGGTATGAAACTTGTGGCTCGTTCTCAGCGAGTATAAACAAGAAGAGTATCCTAGTAGTGGATATCTCATCTAGTTTGGATTAGACCGTGGACGTAGGGGGTTTCCCAAACCACGTAAAAATAACTGTTCCATTTACTTTCTGTATTTTATATTCCAGTTGTTTTATCCACTATGTGTCATACTCATTCAAAACTGCATTCTTAATCAATCTGCTAAATATTTGGTTAAGTTTTCGAAAAGGTTTTCAAAACAAAGAGCACCGACTAGGTCCACCATTATTCCGCACACAACGCTCTGCTAGAGAATAAGATCATTCTTGATATCTGCTTAGTGTTATTCACTCGAGAGATTCTGCCTGGACAGAACGAGATCGATCTGATAATCAATCTGGTATGTCACTTATAGCGATCTGCTTTACAGAAAGCTTAAATATCTCTAACCAAATTAGTCAAGTAACCAGAAAGGTTTGCATTTGGTGTATTCCCCCCCCCCCCATACACCAAACCTTGCTCTTTCGGGACCAACAAGTGGTATAAGAGCAGTGGTTCACAAGACCATTGTTTCTGTTTTCACAAGAGTGAAATCTGCGTGGTCAACTTGAATAGATCTAGAAAACCTCTTTTCATTCATCTGCATCCTATCTGTCATTATGGAATCATCTGTTATCAGGGCATGTGAAGAATTCTCCATCCAAGGATATAGAGAGTGGAGTTTCAGAATCAAGATGTGCCTCAAAGCTCATCACTGCTTGATGTGGAAAGTGATTGAAGAAGGGCCATTAGTCATTTCCGAAGAAACAACCCGTATCACTGAAACTGGAGTGGTCAAGGAGGATGTACTAAAAGATCCCAGAAAATACACATCTGAAGAAAGAAGAGAAGCAAATCTTGATGACTTTGCCAAAGGAGTTATCTGGCCAAGATACAAGATCTTGACACAGCCAAAGAAATGTGGGAAGCCTTGAGAGAACTAAGTCTAGGGTCTGAAGCAATGATCGAGAACAAGCTGTCTCTAGCGTGTAACAAGTTCGATGAATTCAAGATGAAACCTGGAGAAACCATCGAACAGATGAAGAACAAGTTCATAGAAGTGTTACTTGAAGTCTCTGCCTTCAACAAAAACAAGTACACACAGAGAGAGAAGAATCTAAAGATTCACAGAGCATTACCACCAAGCTGGGAGATTTATTCAGCAATGCAACCACTACGTGCTGATTTCAACGATTTGTCCGTGGAAGCTCTATTTGATCATCTGGCTGTTCACGAATGTGACATCAGAAGGATACATTGATCAGATCATTCCTCCAGCAAGAAGAACGAATACAATTCAAAGAAAGAGAAAGAGATTTCCTTCAAAGCGAAGTGCAAAACAGATGAATTAGAACCATCTGCTACACAAGAAGAAGGAGGCTATGATAAACTGCTCAAATAATTTTCCATGATTGCCAAGAGGATGGACAAGATGGAAATCAGATCAAGAAAGTATCGAAGGTTCTACAAAGATAACAAAAGCAGATACCAGAAGAACAAAGAAGCAGAACGATCTGACGACAAAGCAGAAAGTAGAAGTAATGGTAAAACTCCTAACTCTACTGACTATACCTGTTATGGATGTGGAAGAACAGGTCACTTCAAAAAATACTGTCCAGACTTATCTAAGAGCCAAAGAGAAGAGCTACGAGCTAAAAGAGATCGAAAACTCAGAGCTCAACGCAAGACCATGATAGCAGAAGAAGACTCTAACAGCTCCAGTCATCTGACAGATAGTTCATCAGAATATGATGAAGCATTCTATGCAGAAGAAACAGATGAAGAATGGGATGAATGCTACATAGTTCTAGATAATGGACTCGACCAGAATGAGGTAAACTCTCACGTTTCTCTGTCTTCAAATAAACCTGTGTATGATTCAGGAAATGAAAATGAACTAGAAGTGACATGGGATGAAATTAATGAAATGTTCAAAAGCTACACCAGCATAAAGAAGTTGTTTTCTGAAGTCATAAAGGAAAATGACAAGCTGAATGACACTGTGAAATCCCTGAGTGAAGCAAACACCAAGTTCTCTGCACAAATAAATGGCCTCCAAGAACAGATCAAGACAAAAGATGCAGAAATATATTCACTCAATTCTAAAGTGAAAGACGTGATCCACAGAAAGGATGTAGTAGAAGAGAAATTGAAGAAAAACATGGAGAATATGAGCAAAATCAACAAAAGTCAAGAACGAGCTGAAATGATCATTGACATGCAACAGAAGGGGAGAGATGAAAATTCCAGTGAGACTCGGTTTGTTGCTGAAAGGAAGAACGTACCAGATCAAGTCAAGGATCTCAAGAACAAGAAAAATCAACCCCAAAAGTTGATGATGAAGGAAATAGGAAATAACAGATACTATCAGAAGAAGGGTAGATCTGCTTACTATGAGAAAACAAATAAGAATCAGAAGCAGAAGACACCGCTCAAGATCTCCTCAACCAACAAAAAGAAGATCAATTGTGACAACATTGAGAGAAATCATCCTTATATCTACAAAGCCATAACCAGAACATATGATATTGGAAGAAGGATTACATGCTATATATGTGTTCCTGACACTAAGTTAATCTGGATTTCCAAGGGAACATTTGCTACTAACCAAGCACCGCCTTGTTGAAAGGGTAGCTAAAATTTATTAATTGCAGGATCGAAGAACTGCGAGAAGGAGCAAAGTAGCAAAGGGAACAATCTGGATTATTGATAGTGGATGTTCAAAACACATGACATGTGATAAGAACGCTTTATCAGACTATGTGGAAAGAGAAGGACCATAGGTAACCTTTGGATGTAACTCAAAAGGCTACACCAGAGGATATGGTAATATAACTATTGGCAAGACCACAATTTCAAATGTATCATTTGTTGAGGGTCTTAGTCATAATCTGTTCTCAGTTAGCCAATTTTATGCTAATGGAAACCAGATTATATTTGATGCTAACAACTGTTATGTGAAAAAAAAGAAGGGGATGAGACTCTTCTTACCGGAAAATTGCAGGACAGATTATATATTGTGCAGTGGAATAACCAGATTGAGACATGTCTGGTCACTAAGACAATATCAGAAACAAGTTGGCTATGGCATAAACGACTAAATCATCTCAATTTCAAGACAATCAATAAGATTGAAAGAGAGAAGCTAGTCGAAGGATTACCAGATCAAGCATATGACAAGAATCACATCTGCGAAGCATGTCAAGCTGGGAAGCAAACCAAATCATCATTTACTAGCAAGTCAGTTCAGTCATCCATCAGAATCATAGAGTTACTTCATTTAGACTTATTTGGTCCAGTCAAGCCATTAAGTATAAATGGTAGGAAGTACACTCTGGTCATCATTGATGATTATTCAAGATTCACATGGGTAATCTTCTTATACAAGAAGAAAGAAACATTAGAAAAGCTGCCAAATTTCCTCAACAAAATCACCAAGAAAAAGGAAACCTCTGTTACAACCATCAGAACAGATCGTGGAATAGAATTCCTAAACCAGAAGATTGAGAATTATTGCAACCAAATGGGAATCACACATCAAACGTCTGTAGCTAGAACACCTCAACAGAATGGAGTAGTTGAAAGAAGAAACAGATCATTAAAAGAAGCAGCTCGCACCATGCTTATTACAACCAGATTACCAAAGAAATTCTGGGCAGAAGCCATCTACACAGCCTGCTATACGCAGAACAGATCGGTGGTTACCCTTAGACATTGGAAGACACCATACGAAGTCTGGAACAACAGAAAGCCCAGGATACAATACTTTCGTACTTTTGGTTGTTTGTGTTACATTCATAATAATGGGAAATCTCAGTTGAAAACCTTTGATAGTAAAGCTGATCCTGGAATATTCTTAGGATATTCTGATGTTAGTAAAGCTTATAGGGTTTACAACAAGAAGACTCATATTGTGGAGGTAACACCTCATATTGTTTTTGATGAATCTTTTATCAATTACAGAGAGACAGGTAATGAACGTATTCAAAGCCAGAACGAGGACAAGAGAACAGAGGGAATATTGTTAGAAGATATTCTAATCTGGAATACAGCTGAAGAGAGTGAAATTGAAGTTCCATTTAATGCTGATACAACAAGCTCACAGCAAGGGGGAACATAACATATCGTTCGGGACCTAGACAGATCGATGACTCCACCAGAAGATAATCAACCAGTGGAAGGAGATAATATTGAACAATCTCAAGATTAACCAGAAGATTCCAAAGATACAAATGGTTGGAATAATAATCAAGAAGTTGAAGAACCAGAAGTTGAAAATCCTTTCCAAGCATCTTCAACAACACATCCAGAATTTGAGGACCCAACAAATGAACCAGAGCCTGAGATATCAGAAGAAGAAATGTCCAGCAGAAGGAGATGGATAGAAGACAATCATCCTCCTGAACAGATCGTGTGAGAACCAGAAGAATGCATGGAAAAAGTGAACTTCTAAGTTGCTATTTATCACGTGTTGAACCATCCGATCCCTTTGAAGCACTTAAAGATGCAGACTGGGTCATTGCTATGCAAGAAGAACTCAACGAGTTTAAAAGAAACCAAGTTTGGTATATAGTGGACAGACCAATACATCAGGGAGTGATAGGTGTCAAATGGGTATTCAAGAACAAACGAGATGAGAATGGTAAAGTAGTCAGAAACAAAGCCAGACTAGTTGTAAAAGGATACAGTCAACAAGAAGGTATTGATTTTGATGAAACCTTTACACCAGTTGCCAGACTAGAAGCAATCAGACTATTCCTAGCATATGCAGCATACAAGAGATTCAAAGTGTACCAGATGGATGTTAAAAGTGCATTCCTAAATGGTATACTTGAAGAGGAAGTATATGTTGAGCAACCACTTGGTTTTGAAGAAGGAAATCCAGACCAGAAATTATACAGATTAGCTAAAGTTGTTTATGGCTTAAAACAAGCACCCAGAGCGTGGTATGAAACGTTATCAACATTCTTACTGGAATCAGGTTTTAGAAGAGATTATGTTGACAAAACACTGTTCGTAATCAAAGTCAAAGAACATATCCTTTTGGTCCAGATATATGTTGATGATATCATTTTTGGGTCACAATCTGCCTATTTATGTGACAAATTTGCTGAATTAATGAAAAACAAATATAAAATGTCCATGATGGGCGAGATGAATTTTTTTCTAGGTTTGCAGGTAAAGCATTTACCAGATGGTATCTTTGTGAATCAAGCAAAATACATTAACGATCTGGTAACTAAATTTGGAGTCAAAGACAGCAAACCAGTCAAAATTCCAATGCAGACCAACGGGAAGATAGATCCAGATCCAGAAAGCAAACCAGCAAATATAACACAATACAGAGGAATTATTAGCTCGCTGCTATATCTTACTGCAAGTCGACCAGATATTACATTCGCAGATGGAGTATGTGCCAGATACCAGGCCAATCCCAAATAATCACATATAGAAGCTGTTAAAAAGATACTTAGATACCAGCAGATCGCCATAAGTGACAGACCAGATTGATTATCAGATCGATCTCGTTCTGTCCAGGTAGAATCTCTCGAGTGAATAACACTAAGCAAAGATCAAGAGTGATCTTATTCTCTAGCAGAGCGTTGTGTGCGTAATAATGGTTCGGAACAGTTATTTTTACGTGGTTCGGGAAACCCCCTACGTCCACGGTCTAATCCAAACTGGATTAGATATCCACTACTAGGATACTCTTCTTGTTTATACTCGTTGAGAACGAGCCACAAGTTTCAAACCCAACCTGGTCGCAACTTATGCACGAATACGGGTCATGTCCCTTTACAACTTACAGAAAACTACTGTAACTGGATCTCTTCACGTCAATCCACTAGAAAACTACTAGCTAGCAAAGATCTCTTTCTTTCTTTCTCGATAAGACAGACTTGAATCGAGGTGTGATTACGATCACGAACGGTTTGGAACACGATCTGATGATTAGAAATCTTCTTTCAGTAAAATGCTTCGATGGTTGAGATGATTTCTGGGCAGAGTTACAGCTTGTAGATGGTAGATAGTTTTCTTATACGTATATTGCTCTCCTCTGCCAGTCTTTGTTCCGAGTCTTTATAGGTGTAGAATTTTGAAATTCTAACCGTTGAGCTTGATTGGTTTGAAGTTAATGTGATTTCGCCAATCAAGGATAGTGAATCCCTAATATGTCTCCTCTTTCCTTCTAAAAAGGTTGACAGAATCTTCTAAATATGGCAAGCAGATCGTTTGACAGATACTGCTTTCCTTTTTCTTGTCTTGATAGATTTTCTTCCTTCTATGATCTCGTCCAACACGATCTGGTCAAAGTTGATCTGGTTGAAAACGATCTGGTTGAAGATGATCTGGTCCAACAAGATTTGGTTGAGGATGATCTGGTCCAACACGATCTGGTCAAAGTTGATCTGGTTGAACACGATCTGGTTGAAGATGATCTGGTCCAACACGATCTGGTCAAACAGAAGTTTACTTCGAGGTGGGTTGATTCTGCTGACTGTTCTGGTGAGAACGGATGATTATTCTGTTGAATCTTTCTGCTTGATTCTGTCTGATTCACGTTCTGGTCCTATTGACTAAGAAGAGACATAATGACTTTTATATGGTGAAATCCTTTACAAGACATTTCAAAAACAGATCTGGTACAAAGAGAACAGATCGAGGTAAAACAGAACATGAATAAATCTAAGTGTGTTTTCGAGAGAACATCATCAAAACTAATTTTATTTGTGGGGTTCCAAATAATTTCCCCCTTTTTGATGATGTCGAAACCACACTTTACAAGATAACCTAAGTAAAACATTTAACATGATCTGGTAAGGTTAGCAGATTATTATTTGAGTTCATATAACAATTAGGAGCAGGAATTATAGTTTCTGGACAATGAGACTTTGTCTTCAGAAAATCCACATGTATTAATATATATTGGTGAGTACAAGTGGAAAACAAAAAGAGCAAAAGTCAACACAGAAACAGATGTTTAAAGATAAAGTCATTTAGGAAAACCATCTGGCTGCTCCTCCTTTCTTCATCTTCTCTCGTTGAGCGTCAGAAACTAGCTGGATGCTTTCATATATTCCATCTCTCACTCTGGCATAATTTGGATCGTGATTGTCGATTTTGTACCCTATAATTTTGGCCAGCTGATTGATGTAGTTCATAATATATGTCTTGTCTGGGATATTGCTTCCTGTAGTCGTTGGGCACACCATGTACTCCTTCTCAGGAGCTTTGATTCTGATCTTTGCATCTGATGCGGCTGTTCTGATTCTTTGTATTAAGCTTTTATCGTTGAAGTTCTCCAGATACCTATTGAAGTCCTCATCTGGTGTAGATTCTGAATAGGTTGGTTCTCTCAGAAAGTATCTATTCAGAATGAACCTTTGTTTGACTTTCTCCTAGTCATTCTCGTCATCCCCTGGAACCCATGCATCAGTTGGTGTCTATTTTTTCAAGGATAGATTCCATGATAAAGCTTTCTTCTTCTTTTTCTTGGACTGAGTTGTAGATTGGGAAGAATGCTGTTGAGAACGTTCTGCTGAAGATGGTGGAGAGAAAGTTGTCTGGAAAGATTTTTCCTTTGCTTCTTGAGCAGCTATTTTCCTCTCCCTTTCTACTTGTTCTTTGTAGAACTGCGCTCTGAACACAAGATCACAAGCTTGCTCCATATTCGTTCCAAACAATAGCAGTTCTGCTATTTGTTCTCCTTCATCTCTGGGCTTTTTGCCTTTGTCTCGGGATTGAGTCTGCTTCATCTATGTATGTGCACCCAAGTGAGTCTGTTCTGGTTCAAGAAGAGTGGGATCTGGCCTTGGTGGTGTAGTAGGCCTCTCCTTTATTGATTTACCCAGAACAACAGATAGTGTTTCTGCTTCTTCCCTCACTTCTTCTTGTTCTGTCACCTTGTTCTTCTCTTTACTCACGCCCTTGCCACCTTTGCCTCCTGTGAAGATTTCCCCCTTTTCGACATCATCAAATAGGGACTTGATGAGTGTGCGAAGTGAGTCAATCTCCTCCTTCATCTGCTCCATCTTCTCTTCAGCATCAGACTTGAACCCGAGTAATAGATTGACTGTCTGGTCAGATGCATGCATTTTCTGTTCAAGTCTGCTGTTCATCGTAGCCAGAGATCTGTCCTAAGTTTCTTGTAGCTCTTCCACTGTAGATATACGAGTACTTTGATGCTCAAACTCTTCAGGATTCGGATAGAGAAGATCATCCAAGACATCCATCTGATGTTGCTTCATTAATTCCACAAATTTCTCGTTTTCAAAGACAGCGAGTTGAGAATGTATGGACAGAGCGGCTGCTTCCTTTATCTCAGCAGTAATCAGATCAGCCTTCTGTGCAATTGCAGCTTCGATGGTCTCCTGCTGTTTGACCAGAAGGTCAGCTACCAGTGTGGTTGCCTTCTGTGCTTGCTCTTCTACTCCTTCCAATCTGATAGTGAGCTTTGCTTGTTCTGCTTCGTTGGCTATTCGGTCATCATCAATCTTTTTATCAAGCTCCTTTTGAATAGTTCTGAGCTTTCTTCTGATGTCCAGATCCATATCATTGACATAATCTTTTTGGTTTTGATTAAAGTCAGTGAGGATCTGGGTGGCTTTTTCTTGAAGCAAGTTGCAGGTGTCAGACATATGATCTTCAACCCGAAGAGTGACCAGGTTGTCGATCCGATAGTTATTGAAGGGTCTGGTTTCTCTTTCCAACAGCTCCTCCATCTCATAGAAATGGACATTCTTCTTTAGCTTATGTGCGACCCCATGAGTGTATAGCTCGTTGCTTGGTTCTCCATCAATGGTCTGCCCCACTGGTATGTCATCAACTGGATCAAGGTTAATGACAGGGATTTTCTTTGTGGTTTTCTTGGGCTTCTCTTCTTCTTGTACTGGTGGTGGAGGTTGTTGATCTGGTTGTACAGGTGCCTCCATCTGGACATCTTGATCTGTGGTTTCATCTGGTACACTTGAGAAGAAATCCATTTTATCTGAATAAAATGATCTCAAGTCAATCTGCAGAAGTCTTGCCTCATGTTTCATGAGAGCAAGAATGAGCTGTGGATATTCTGTGCGCACTTCGCTAACAGCTAACAGAGCTGGCTTGAAGTAGGCTAAGCAGAGTGGCTTCTTCCTTCTTCAGTTCCTCGATTGTTCTGGTCTGGAGCAGCGCATCAAATATGTAGTACTCGCTGTCCTTGACCAGCAAGTAAAATTTAACGCGCTTGGCTGCTCCCAGACTCTCTGGCAGAAGATGAATACCCGGGAACTCTTGTAAGACAGAATGGTCTGCTTCATTCTCCAGCAAATTAATAACGCCCTCTGCTTGGCGTTTCTTCTCTTCCTCCTCATCAGCAGATTCTGCCTTCTCTTCATCCTCACTTATTCTCTGCATTCTGTTTGGTGAGGATGTGGGTGTTCTGGCCAGAGAAAAGTCTTTCTCTTGATGCGGGTTGTAATTTGTTTCTGGTTCAACAAAGAATGGTTTTGTCTGTGGAGCTTCCGGAGGTGCTATCTCAGCTTGCGTTGCCTCCTCACCATGTTCTGTCCTAACTTGTTTTGGTTGTTCTGGTTCTGGTAGAGGGTGTTCTGTTGCTACTTCTGGTGGTGGGGATTGTTGAACCTTCCTCAGTCTTCTCCTCTTCTGCTTAGGCTGAGAAGCAGAGGTTTCTGTATCAACAGAACTTCCCCGTTTAACAGTTGGTCTGCGTGCTGCCTTCTCTTTCAGCACTTTTTCCTTGGTTGTCTTTACCTTTTGTTTCTCGATACCTTTGGTAGGTGGAATCCATGCAGGATTAGAGCTCCCCATCTCCAGAAGTGCTGCGTGATGCACTTCATCAGTGATTTTGTTGAAAAGTGCTGGAGTAAGTCCTAAAGACATCTCAATCTGGTGCTGGTCTTTCGGTATAGTCAGGCTTGTGTTAAATTCCACAGCACTCCCAAACCCGCTGTTTAAAGAATCTCTCCACCATGAGGCTGATTTTGGTGGAGTGCCTCAGATTCCTCCTAACTTCCACCGAAACACCTCGTCCTCTGCTGTCTTTGGTATAAGTAACCAGTTTGGCTTCTTTAGCCATCAAATCAAACAAAATTCTGCTCCAGTTGACTCTGAGATTGAGTACAACAGCCGTGAGAATTTGGAACTTCTCCGGAGTCACTTGATCATAGGATTCGTTGTGGTTGAGGAATATCCTTTGAACCAACTCAAACATCAGCTTGAAGCCCGGTTGAAGTAAGGATCGATGGAACATCCTTCCTGTATATGCAATGGGTATCACCATCATCATTCGTCCAAGGTCAGGCCTTCATCCTTCAACCGATATGCCTAGTTGATCATTGCGATGACATTGTAGGTAGTTTTACTAGTCCTGTCACCGATTGGCATCAACACGTTGGCTTCATGACCATTTTTATCACTCTGTCAGGTCAGATAGAATGTTGCTACTTTTTTTGCCAGGAACATGTTGGGATGAGAAGTAACGATGTTACAGAATCCTATAAACACAAGAGCATATAGAGAACATATATATATATTCATCAGTTATGTGATTATCAAGTGTGGATATCCCAAACACATGTACAATTAATACATATCATACAGAGCACTTTCTGAGAGAAAGAAATATAAGGAATATACGAAACTCATAGTAAGTTGAAGATGCATGAAAAATTAAGAACTTAAAAACCTTTGCAACGAGTAATCATGGCAAAAATATCTTCGAGTTTGTTAAATCCGTGAGTATCAAGGACTGCGTAAGGTTCAGGGAAAAGAAATTTCTGAACCTCAGCCACATGTTGAAGGAACAAGGAAGTTTGAGGTGCCATGATCAAATACGAAAAACTTTGAAGGAGTTCACAGAGAATCAAATATGGGAATTTCTTAAGTGCTTAATGAAACTAGTGCTCAGTGCGATGAAAGTGTAGGTGGATAGTTAAGTGTAAGAACAACACTTATATATAAGAAAATAATCAACGACCCAGATGAAAGAGATAATAATTGGAGGGTTGGATGAGAATCTCCCTTTTTAGGTTTTTCCGCTTCAACCTTTTATTTTGCCGCCTTTCCTTGCGTTTGATGTACGCGCTAGATCCTAGGGTTGTAGGCGAGAGTGTGCGTATCTTCCAACTTTCCTTTTCCTTTTTCTTGCAGAGATTTTCTCGATCACAGTTTCCAAAGGTGTGCTAATCATCACAAATATAGGAGATTTATCAAATCAAGGTTAGAAAATAACTTTACAGTCTGTAATTTGGAGATTAATCAGTGACGTCTTCATTCTAAGACGTTTCAATTTTCCAAATTCCCCCTTGACTAAGTAATTATTTATTGAAAATAATTTTCACGTGGAATGTCTTCTATCTGGACTAGTTTAGACACGTGAAATCTCTGTTTCCATCTGGTATTGTCCTTCTGGTTGACAATCTGGTTTGTCCTTCTGGTTGACAATCTGGTTTGTCATTCTGGTTGACATTTTGGTTTGTCATTCTGGTTGGTCATTCTGGTTGACAATCTATTTTTTCATTCTGGTTTGTCATTCTGGTTGACATTCTGGTTTGTCATTCTGTTTGACATTCAATCTGGTTTGTATCGTGCTGCTACCATTTGTATCATTTTACTACACGTTCTGGTTTCATCAGTCTGGCATGGACTTCATTCTGTCATCCAGATTTAGTAATCCAAGCTTTCCACATAGCATCTTGAATCTTTCTTCTGGTAGAGCTTTAGTCAGGATGTCAGCACGTTGCACATCTGTGTGAATCTTCTCTATCTGGAGATGCTTCCTCTTTACATGATCTCTAATAAAGTGATGTCTCACATCAACATGCTTGCACCTTGTATGGAGTACTGGATATTATGTTATCGCTATTGCGCTTGAACTGTCACAGAATATAGGTATCTCCTTTACATCGATCTCGTAATCCTTTAGTTGCTGCTTCAACCATAATATTTGTGCACAACAACTTCCAGCAGTCATGTATTCTGCTTCAGTTGTTGATGTGGCAACGGATGTCTGTTTCTTCGAGAACCAAGATATCAACTTGTTTCCAAGAAACTGACATGTACCAGAAGTGGACTTTTTGTCCAATTTGCAACCTGCATAATCTGAATCAGAAAAGCTTGTTAATTCAAGGTTGTCGTCACACGGATACCAGAGTCCATTGTGAACTGTTCCTTTAAGATATCTAAGTATCTTTTTGACAGCTTCCATATGTGATTCTTTGGGATTGGCCTGGTATCTAGCACATACTCCAACTGCGAATGTAATATCTGGTCGACTTGCAGTAAGATATAGTAGCGAACCAATAATGCCTCTGTATTGTGTTATATTTGCTGGTTTGCCTTCTGGATCTGGATCTATCTTCCCGTTGGTCTGCATTGGAATTTTGACTGGTTTGCTATCTTTGATTCCAAATTTAGTGACCAGATCGTTAATGTATTTTGCTTGATTCACAAAGATACCATCTGGTAAATGCTTTACCTGCAAACCTACAAAGAAATTCATCACGCCCATCATGGACATTTTGTTGGGAACCCTAATATATTTAGTTTTGATGATGGTCTTTCGAAACACACTTAGTTGTTTTAGAGTTATGCACTGTTCTACGTGTAAAACAGATTACTAGATATAAAGTGAATCTTGTTATAGAACAGATTAGGAGATGACTTGAAATGTAAAGGAATATCCCTATAGAAGTCAATCTCAAACTTTGTATAGGATGAAGGTCAAAATTCCACGCCAAAAGGAATCGATCTGCTGTAACAGACAGCGACCAGATCGGTGACCAGATCGATGTTTGCAGTGAGACACCAGATCGACATCATCCTACACATCATATACTTTTGCCTCGTCAAGACTGAAGCCTATCCAACAGGGATTGGAAAGAGAATCTTCGATAGATCAAAAAGAAGGAAAGAGATCGTTAGGAATCAACTTTCCATATCTTGAAGATTGAGTCAACACACCCTACATGGCAAGAAGAGATATGATGGACATCATTGATTGGCAATATTCCATCAATCTCATGCCAATCAAAATTTGGAAAGATATATAAGACACACGCGCGCTATACTGAAATATACTTCCAAGCTATCTTCACTGATCCAGACTTAGAGCTTCAAGAACTGTGATTCTACATCACGCCAACCTATCTCGATTAAAGTCTGTCTTGTCGAGAGGAAGCAGATCACCTTGCTAGCTAGTAGGTTTCTAGTGGAAACGTAGAGGTAATCTGTTGTAAAGGGACACGACCCTTACTTCGTGCATAAGTATCACTCTAGTTGTGATTGATACTTGTGACTCGTTCTCCACGAGTATAAAGAAGCAGAGTATCCTAGTAGTGGATAATCTGGTCTAGTTTTGACCAGATTGTGGACGTAGGGATTTCCCGAACCACGTTAAACAACTGTGTGCTCATTCCTGCATTTTTATTTCCAGTTGTTTATTATTCTAACATTCTGCACTATAATTCTGCATCTCATTCTATCTGTTTAACAATCTGGATTATTCCTAAGGTTTTCTAAACAAGAGCAATCATTAATCCACCATTATTCCACACTCACTCAACACTCAGAAAGTAATAAGATCACTCTTATTATTAGCTAAGTGTTTTCACTAAGAGAGTAATCTGTTTGGAATAAAACTGCTATCGATCTGCACATCGATCTGTCTAGTCATCTACCGA
>JAPKLX010004408.1:0-10031 GCA_026898415.1 Leonotis leonurus
CCTTTGGGTATTTTCTCTATATGATTCTTGCAAATTGGGTATATTTGCCTATTAACATTATATCTAAATTCTGACATTATATACCAAATCTTTTATTTTTAATGATTAAGTACAGTGTTTGGGAAACGTGATTGAGGAGATTTTTACCAAACCAAGAAAAAAGAAGAAAATTGACGGCCAAAACAAACACGCGCCACACCACAACCGTAGGATTGAGCGCGTGTACCAAACGCAGAAGAGAGAAGATAATAGACTCTAAGTCTTATTACTCAGAGAGGCGGGAAAAACTGAAAAAGAGAAGAATATCAAGTAAAATATTGCCTTGTTTATCACTTATCTATATATATTTTGATAAGGCGGTTCGACTATCATCTACATTCTCCTTCTTCGACACTTAGCAAATTTTTCCATCCTTTCAAACTCTCTCAATCTTCAAAAACCTATCTGTCAACATGGCTCCAAAATCTTCTCTGTTTCTTGAGCAAGTGAAATTTTTGAACCCATACATTCATCAAGATCTCTACGCTGTTCTTGACACCTTCGGTTTTCACAAACTGGACAAGGCCTTTGACCTTGTTAAGCGCTGCAAAGGTTTCAAATTTATGAGTTTTTCTTTTTAACTATTCTATATCTTGAATGCTCTGAAATTTCTCAAACTCGTATTGAAAATCAGTTTTATCCACTTGCATGCATATGTGCACTTGTACTGTAGTGTAGAACTCTATATTCTGTAAACTGCTACTGGGCACTCATACTTCATTGATGGAAGGATAGTGCTCATATGAGAAAGGTGGGAATGAAGCCACTATCAGATTGAGCAAGGGCAGCACCATCAGCAACACTACATACAACGTACTGAACATCATTGATGAGGTTTACAAACTGAAGGATGAAGGTCTCACTCTTGGAGATATTACTGAAGAACAATTACAAGACGCGATAGAAACTGTGATGGTAGTGCCCATCCACTATACGAACAAGATGTTCAATAGGGCACTACTAGCACCCGAATTCAAGATTGTCTTCGAATTCGTCCAGAGAATCTTCATGAACCACAATGGTTCCTATGATCAGGTCACCCCAGAAAAATTCAAGATACTAGCTGTAGTTGTGCTGAATCTGACAGTGAACTGGAGCAGAATCCTTTTTGATCTATTGGCAAAGGAGGCCAAGATGATCACATTTGTGAAAGGAGCAAGCCCTGGGATTGAGGTGAAGAGGAGCAGCTTGAGGCACTCCACCAAGATAAGCTTCATGCTGGAATCCTTCTTTAAGCAACACAAATGGGATACCATGGTCGAATTTAACAACAAATTGCACTTCCCAAAGGACCAACATCAAATTGAAATGTCTATGGGCATTTCTGCCAATCTGATAGCAAGGGTGACAGACCCTGTGTATGCCAATGCTTTGATGGAGATGGGAAGTTCTAACCCAATTTGGGTTCCACCATCTACCCCTGCTGAGAAATCCACCAAGTCAAGGGTAACAAAAGAAAAGCCAACTGAAAGGACTCCCTCCAAGAGAGTTACCAGGAGGGCCAGCTCAGTAGATACTGACGCCTCCACAGCAGCTCAGCAGCCAAAACCTAAGAGAAGGAGGTTACAGAAACTTGTGGAAGAAGTCCAGGTTGAGGAACCTGCAGTTATTGATACATCCATCCCTCAACATTGATCTGCTGTAACAGACAGCAACCAGATCACCGACCAGATCGATGACCACAGCGAAGCACCAGATCGATAGAGTCATCAAACCACCAGATGACATCATCCTACACATCATGTCCTCTTGCCACCTCAAAATTAAAGTCCATCCAACAGGGTTTGGAAAGAGAATCCACGCTTGACACATGGAAGGAAAGTAACCGTTAGCGATCTGCTTTCCATACTTAGAGGATTAAGTCAACGTTTTTACAAGGCAAGAACAGATATGATGGATATCATTGATTGGCAATCAACAAACAATCTCACGCCAATCAACAACGGCTAGAATTTTTAAATTCAAAGCCTCTATATATTTGAAGTTCAAGATCTGGAGGATAAGATACGCGCTACATTGAGAATGTGACTTTCAAGCAATCATTCTTTGAACCAGACTAAAAGCTTCAAACAACTTGTGATTCTACATCACATCAACCCAACCTCGATTCAAGTCTGTCTTATCGAGAGAAAGGAGATCACCCTGCTAGCTAGTAGTTTTCTAGTGGTAACGTAGAGGTAATCTGTTGTAAAGGGACACGACCCTTATTTCGTGCATAAGTATCCTTCTAGTTTTGATTGATACTTGTGACTCGTTCTCCACGAGTATAAAGAAGAAGAGTATCCTGGTATTGGATAATCTGGTCTAGTTTTGATCAGATCGTGGACGTAGGGATTTCCCGAACCACGTTAAACAACTGTGTCATTTATCTTTCTTCATATTTATTTTCAGTTGTTTATTATTCTAACTCCCTGCACTACCATATAGTCTGCATCTCTAATCAATCTGCCTTAATCAATCTGGTTAATCTTTAAGGTTTTCTATATAAGAGCACTCACTAAATCCACCATATTTCCGCACACACAATACTTAGAAAATAACAAGATCACTCTTATTATTGTCTAAGTGTCTTCACTAGAGAGCTATCTGTTTGGACTGACCTGGTTTCGATCTGCTGATCAATCTGGTTAGTCATTTACCGAGCAATTTCTTATTTTAGAATAGCTTGAACTCTCTAATAAATAACCAAGTAAACTGAAAAGTTTGTATTTGGAGTATTCCCCCTTCCCCCATACACTAAACCTTGCTCTTTCGGGACCAACAAAGACACCTCAAGGTATGGGGTTGTCTAGCACATGTGCTAGAAAAGGATTCTGACAAGCTAGCACCTCGTACTGAGTTGTGTTTCTTCGTAGGCTATTGTCACCACCTCAAAATTATGGTCTACTTGTGGTGCAGAAGATGACCGAGGCATGCGGCCAAGGCCGTGTCGAGACGTGGTGTCGAGACATAACGTGACGTGGTGCATGACGTTGCGACTGGGCAACATGACCGTTGTTGTCCCTTGTGCCAAGCGGAGTGGCACAAGAATAGTGCGAGGCATGAGATGGAGATGTGGGTCGAGACATGTGCAGGACATGAGAGGGAGACATGGGTCGAGACATGTGTGAGACATAAGCCAAGGCGTGGTGCCAAGGCCCCATCCCGAGTGGAGCCGCACAAGGATCACCGAGTCTGGCACGCGCGAGTGGCGCGCGCCACTGTGGGAAAGTAGGCCGAGAGCTGTGCGCGAGTGTGGTGCTCGCCACTGGTCGAGAGATAGCTGAGTGATGGCCGAGAGTCATGCGCGCCACTGTCTGAGAGTTGGCCGAGAAGTGGCGCGCGCCATTGGCCGAGAGCAGCAGAGCGGCGTGCGAGAGTTGCGCACGCCAGAGGCTGAGAATTGTGCGCGCGCGGCACGAGCGTGGCACAAGCGCGGCACGGAGTGTGGTGCGGGCATGGCGCAGGCGTAGCGAGGGCCGCGGGCGAAAGTTGTGCATGAGCGTGGTGCGCGGGGCGATGGTTGCTTACCGGCAGTGGCTAAGGAGCGTCGAGCGTGCGAAGCACGGGAGAGGAGCCCAGACAAAACCAAGTCAAAGGATCGTGAGCAAATTGTGGGAGACAGTTGCAGTAACAAACCTCACGTTTTGCGGAAGTTGTTAGAGGAAACGAGTCTTGGATGCTCTAGATGACGCCATATGGCGCATAGTTGACTTAGTCTAGCTTTGGTTGGCCGAAGCCCATTGTAAGCTTAGTGAAGGGGGCGTGTTCTTCACATCTATAAATAAGACCTTGAGTTGCACGCCCCTCTCTAGTACCTCTTTGTGTTTGTTGGTCCCGAAAGAGCAAAGTTTGGTGTATGGGAGGGGGGGGGGGTGGGGAATATACCAAATACAAACTTTTCAATTTACTTGACAAATTAACTAGAGATGTTAAACTTTCTTGAAGGGAGATTCCTAAGTTTTACAGATCAGGTTCACTACCAGGTTGATTTGTGATCTTCCTAGATAATTACTCTCTCATGAGTTACACATTGCAGATAGCAAGAGTGATCTTGTTATCTATCAAAGAGCGTAGGAGTTACACAATAATGGATATAATATGTTGCTCTTTACTAGAAAACCTTTGAAACACTTAGCCAAATATTTTAGGAGTTGATTAAATCAATGCAAGTTTGAGTGCGAGTGCAGGGTTAGAGAATAAACAACTGAAAGTAAATACGTAAAGTAAAGAATATAGTTATTTTTACGTGCTTCATGAAACCCCCTACGTCCAGGGTCCAATCAAACTAGATTGGATATCCAATACTAGGATACTCTCTTCTTTATACTCATTAAGAATGAGCCACAAGTTTCAGTCAAAACTAGAATGAGACTTGTGCACGAATAAGGTCGTGTCCTTTACAACTTGCAGATAAATCTGTTACAAAATACATTCACATTAATCCACTAAAAAACTACTAGCTAGCGAAGATACCCCTCTCCTTCTTCTCAATAAGACAAACTTGAATCAAGGTTGGTGTGATTTCGATCACAAGCGACTTGAACAATATCTGGATTGTGAAATCTCCTCGTTAAATGCTTTAATGGTAGAGTAGATTTCGGAGCAGAGTTTCAGCTTGTAAGTTTGCGCGTAAGTTTGTGTTTACTCCTCTAGATATTGTTCAAAGCTTTTATAGGTGCATAATTAAAATTCTGACCGTTGAGATTGATTCACGTGCATTAAATGTTGATTGCCAATCAAAGATATGAATCCCTGATTTGATCCTCTTGCCTTGTAAGAAAGGTTGACTGAATCTCTTTGATTTTGGAAAGCAGATAGTTGATTGATCTATTTCCTTCTTCTAGCTTTCGATTGATTCACCTTTTCTTTTTTAGTCTCTGGTTGATTATGTTTCATTCTTAAGAGATCTGATGACGTGGCTCAAAGGATGGGATTTTCTCTAAGTACATCGGGTGACGCATTGTATACCTAGATGACTTTAGAGAAAATAACAGATGACTAGGTAAAACAACAGATGACTCATTGTACATCTGAAGTTTTACCAAGTCTCAATCTAAGTGATCTGTAAGGGACAAGTTTACTCTTCCACGCGGGTCTGGTCAGGCAGGTCAGGTTCACTACCAATTAGGTGGTCTGGTCCAAAGTTGCTCCTAAAGTTGATGACAACAGCTGGGTTGAAGCAGGTTTGGTTCAGGTTGAGTGACCTTCTTCAGGTTGTCTGCTTGCATCAGGTGAGCTGGTCTGCTTCAAATTTCCAGAAGATTATCTAACCAGATGAATTTTTATAAGGCATAATAAAGTATTTGAGTCCTTTACATTGTAGTCATCAACTAATCTGGACTAAAGAAAACAGGCTTGCTCCCAATCAGGTTCACTTCTAACAGAGTGATCTCCCTGTTACATTTGAGCAGGCTGGGTCTAGCAAGCGAGATATAATGTGATGGTTCCCAACAACGTGAGAAATAGCCTTAGGCCGAGTGTGAGATAACTCGAGGGCTATAGAGAGTGGGTGATTGTTTGCAAGCCTTGGTTCCTCTTTATGTGAGTAATAAAAAGGTTTGAAGTGAGATATCCCGTAAACTTGAGTGTGTCCCTATGCTTGTTTATTGTCTGTTGCGTTATACTTGAGTAAATTTTGGCTTGAGTAATCTTTCCATAAATGGGCACGAGTGCTCGCTGTCAAATAGGAACCTATTTCTTGCAGACCAAATCACCCAGATAACTATGACAAAAGTAGCAATCCGCCAAATCTAATGAAAGCTGCGAAAGTACCCCCGCGAAAGGCAGCTAACGAGAAACTCTGTATCGGAAAGGGTCGGAGTCGACGAAACCAACCTGTCTAAAGCCGTGGGAAAGCCTCGTATAGCTACAAAACAGTTTAACCTCTGAAGCAAACACCCACTAAGTAGCACTTTGGCGCCCTGGAATGAATAAAGGTTTTGTTTCCTTTCGGGTTGAGCTCTAAGCCATTCGTGATCGAAATCACACCACTCGATTTAAGTCTGTCTTATCAAGAAGAAGAAGAAGGATATCTTCGCTAGCTAGTAGTTTTCTAGTGGATTAACGTGAAGGTACTCTATATCAGTTATTACTACATGTTGTAAAGGGACACGATCTTTATTCGTGCATAAGTTTTAATCAGGTTTTGATTGGAACTTGTGGCTTATTCTCAGCGAGTATAAAGAACAGAGTATCATAGTAGTGGATGTCTAATCTGATTTGGATTGGACTGTGGACGTAGGGGGTTTCCCGAACCACGTAAAAATAATTGTGTTATTTACTTTACGCATCTTTTCTTTCAATTGTTTTATTCATTAACCAGCATGAGCATTCAATCTTTATTCTTAATCAATCTGTTAATCTACTTGGTTAAGTTTTGTAAAGGTTTTCTAATAAAGAGCATGGACTAAGTCTACCATATTCCGCAAACAACGCTCTGTTGGATAATGAGATCACTCTTGCTATCTACTAAGTGTTTATTATGAGAGAGATCTTACTTGGATAGACTAGCTATCGATCTGGTCAGTCAAACTTATGCAATCTCTTCACGAGAAAGCTTGATCTCTCTAAGCAATTAGTCAAGTAAACTGAAACGTTTGTATTTGGTGTATCCCCCCCCCCCCCCCTCCCATACACCAAACCTTGCTCTTTCGGGACCAACAATATCAAATTACAATCACAAGCAAATAAATAAAGATTAAATCCAATTCATATAAAAAATTAAAATCCTGTGACCGCCTCTGATACCAATTAATGGAACTCATATGAGGGGCTCATGAATAATTAATTCTTATGCACATAAGAGAATATAAATGCGGAAAAATAAACTTTATACCTTCTCCTAAGAAAATCATCCGCTTGTGGAGAAATGATTTGAATCGTTAGCTATCTAACCGCAATCCACACCGTTCGAATCTCCTTCTAGATCTCCTTGAATCTGACCTTAGGAACTTCTAACATATTCTCAATCTACATACTTGAATATCGTGTGGGCGAATCTATCAAGTATTCTAAGAGAACAAGAACGAAAAATAAAGTGTTTGAGTGCTTCATAATTTTCAAAAATTCAGAGAGAATTTCTCTCTCAGTTTGGCCGATTTTTATTTCTAGAAGAAGTGAAAAAAAATCGGCCAACACTTGTGCTCTACTTATAGATATTTTGGGCTAGGTTAGGGCTTCTAAGGAGAATAAATTAGATCCCAAATAATAGAACCAAATCTTCACCTTTATCTCTTGCGGTTACAAATATAATTCAAATTAAAATTTGAATTATATTAAAAATTGATATAGGATTGGACAAATCCATAATTTAATTAAATTAATTTTTAAGTCTCCTTTGGGCCCAATTGAATTTAATTAATTACTCGACCCACCTTTAGACTTAATTTAATTAATTAAATTAATTTTTCCTCCAATTAATTACTCCATGTAAACGTAATAAAGTGATGTTCTATTATAAATATTTATCGACTCCACTATAGGATAAATATTAAACTCATCTTGATTCATTCGAATTACGTACGTAACCCTTTTGTCATTAATTATTTCCCATGTTGGTCCCGAAAGAGCAAAGTTTGGTGTATTGGGGGTGGGGTGGGGGGGGGGGGGAGGAATACACAAAATGCAAACTTTTCAATTTACTTGACTAATTACTTAGAGAGTTTAAGCTTTATGAACGAAGATTGCTTAACTTTGACAAATCAGATCGATAACCAGATCTATCTCGATCTGTCCAGATAGATACTCTCTTGTAAAAAATACTTAGCATATATCAAGAGTGATCTTGATCTCTAACAGAGCGTTGTGTGCGGAATATGGTGGACTTAGTCTGTGCTCTTGCTTAGAAAACCTTTTGAAAGACTTAATCAGATTGATTAACAGATTGATTAAGAAATGCAGTTTGAATATTATTCTGGTGAGCAGATAAATAACTGAAATTTAAAATGCAAAATGTAAATGACGAAGTTGTTTTTACGTGGTTCGGGAAACTCCCTACGTCCACGGTCCAATCCAAACTGGATTAGATATCCACTACTTGGATACTCTCTTCTTTATACTCGCTCAGAACGACCCACAAGTTTCAAGCATAATTTGGTTGAAACTTATGCACGAATAAGGGTCGTGTCCCTTTACAACTTACAAAAAACTACTGTAACTGGATCTCTTCACGTCAATCCACATGAAAACTACTAGCTAGTGAAGTTATCCTTTCTTCTTCTCGATAAGACAGACTTGAATCGAATTGGTGTGATTTGATCACGAACGGCTTAGAACACGATCTGGTGCGTAGAAATCTTCTCAAGTAGATGTTGTAATATCCAGCTAATTTCTAATTAAACTTTTAAGTGTTCTAACTATTAAGGGACATAGATATGATGAAATATGAATTTTAGGAAAAACCTATACCCTGTTAGGACCTACCATGTTAATTTGGCAGACTAACAAAGCTTTTTAAAAGGTTTATTTAAAAAAATAAACTTTTCATGCATAAGTCAAAAGTGTATACATATTATACTCCTTGCATAGAGTTTTTCAAAAGAAAAATATTGGCACTGAGTTTGCTCAAAAAGGAGTTCATATACAATCGCTACGTATTTTTAAAAGTTAAGATATATCATTCGAAAAACGAGTTTATTTTATGCATGATTGAAAGTATAACAATATTATAGTCATTGTGTAGAGTTTTTAAAATGAAAAATATTGACCTTAACTTTGCTCGAAAAGGAGATCATATGTAGAAGTTACAAATTTTTGAGTTTTAAGCATTTAATAATAATAATAATATATTATATAATAAAAAAAATGAAAATCATCTCTATAAATAGCAGGGGGGAGTCGAGACTTTCCTCCCCCAATTCACGCACAACACACTTTCTTTCCCCCTCCCCCATCTTTTTCTTCTTTCTTTTTTTTCTCTTCGGCAGCCATTGTTGGGCACCGAAACTTCGCCGCCTAACTTTCGAGGTCGAGTCGAGTCAAATAGGGACGCCGAGGTAAGGCAATGGAAGCTCGAGGACTCAACGAAGGTGGCTCAGCCGCCGTTGGGTGACCGTAATTTTATCATAACTTCACGTCCCGTTTACTTCTTCGTTTCACATCCTTTTTCGAAACGGTTTTCTCCTATGCATAGCTCTCATTACATAGAACTCAAGTACCGAAGGGATTTCGGGACGATGATGGCCGGATGTGATCCGAAGGGACCACGACCGACCACCATCGCCTCGAATGTCGGTGTCACCGATGGACTCTGAAAGCTCCAATTCGGTGGTCGGCTAGGGTCCCTTAAGGTTTTGTGTTCATGGCCATGCATTCTATATATCGGCATGATCATAATGTGTTTTCGTCTACGTAAAATTTTTGCATGCATTATATATATATATATATAAATACTATTTTTATGTTTTTCTAAAGAAAATTTATTAACTGGTTATCCTTTTACTGTGAAATTTATGGTGAATGTAAAGAAAAAAATATAGAATTTTTCAAAAGAAATTGGACTAAATTTTATCGAACGGTTTTTCTTAAAATCGAGAAAAGGCAACGTTACTTCTAGGTGAAGTAAAAATGAAGTTGCATGCATGCATGATTTCTTCGCATATTTCACTAAAGAATATTGCACTGATTATTTTTGCCTTCTTGGCCAAAGTCGTTTGAAAGCCCGGTTGCTGCCAAATTAATTTATTACGTGATAAAAAGAATAATATTAAGCCTAAAAATTTAGTACTACTTATCTATAGTTCCTTTTTGGAAATTAAAGCCAAAATATATTCCCTATGACTAACAGGTACCTAGCACCGAAATTTGAGCTCATAATGATTTACGGTTTTTCCGTAATCGAGGAATATCATCGGTGAAAGGTTGGGGATATATACGTATTTTGAGTTATTAAGCTCTTTTCTCTAAGTGAAAAATGCATGGATCTCTGTTAAAATGTTTTCACGAAGGTATGGAATGTTTAATGCTCTTATCGACCGCCGGGGGTTCTTATTCGGCCTAACACGTCGATTTAA
>JAPKLX010000965.1:0-31108 GCA_026898415.1 Leonotis leonurus
GTTTGAACATCAATTGCTTGAGTTTCTTACAAGTTAGTTGAGTCATGTCTTAATCTCTTGACTAAGAAAGGGTTAAGAAATTGGGCTGTGACAAAATACTCTTGGGAATTTTGTAGGTTTTGTAGAACTTGCAGATTTTCCTACTATTGCATTAATTGATACTGTGTTTCACATTCATTCATATCATGCACTACTTATGATACGTTGGGATCAATTCCGACTCAAACTAATGAAACTCTCATAGTATCAACCCTATTGGAGATGAAATGATTGTAAAATATAGATGTCTGAACTTACAGGTGAATATAAGATACGAGCAATATATTGTTAATCTGTATGTTATCATGACATTCTACTTTTATCTAATATTATGCATGGATTGGTTGGGATCATTCTACTTTTATCTAATTACATGCACTACTTATGATACGTTGGGATCAACTTCAACTCAAACTAATGAAACTCCCATAATACCAACCCCTATTGGAGATGAAATGATTGAAAAATATAGATGTCTGAACTTAGAGGTTAATATAGGATATGAGCAATATATTGTTAATCCGTATGTTATCCTGACATTCTACTTTTATCTAATATTATGCATGGCCTGGTTGTCTTCTATGCATGTATCATACTTGTTTTCAGTTTCATTTCAATGAGAATAAATATTCTATCATTGGTTTGTGATTTATTATCCTTATATATTGAATTGCAAATAAGTCAATTTACTGCAATTCTAGACTGTGTTGTGGATCGATGATCATAGAAGGTAACACAGTCTGATAATTTATAGCATAAAGTCACAGTCTAGGAAGACTTGGACAGTCTAGTCAGTAAAGGCTGCGGTATAATTTGATGCGAGAGCTGACCTTAGCCCGCAGAATAATATCGGTATGTATAAGTTGATACACATGCTTTGCGTATACATATTGAGAGGTTTCACAATAAGATAATATCTACGTGCTGTTACTTAGAACGAGGTCTCGGAAATTAGTTCATTTCTTAATCTGTGACGATGACATTATTATTTGCGGTTGATTGTACACTGCTTTTATTCATGTACGCTTGCGGGTTTTTCTTAATCCAAAACAGTGATGTCTTAGGCGGTAGTGATTGACTTAGCTAGAAGTGCTAGACTGTCAGTCGTACAGAATAGCGTCTCGATTAACACTAGTTTATTAAATCCGGGTGAGGCATTCAAAAATGTTTATTGCAAAAGATACTTCCTTATCAAGGAGTGACATTTTGATGTATGCTCGACTCCGTCCTCACGTACATCGCCTATCTCAAGAACAACAAAATCAACAGGTACGATCAATTCACCAATCTTAACAAGAACATCTTCAATTATACCTTTTGGGTGTCTCACGGATCTATCGGCTAATTGAAGGGACATGCGAGTGGGTTTTAATTTACCTAATCCTAATTGTTTAAAAATAGAATAGGGCATAAAATTAATTCCCGGTCCTAGATCTAGCATGCCAGATGTTGCCTTACCGTTACATACAGTAATATCAATAACGAAGCTGCCTGGATCGCTTTGCTTAGGAGGTAAAGGCTGTTGCATGATCGTACTCGCCACTTCAGAGACTGTCACTAACTCTTGATCGTTGAGTTTCTTCTTCTTTGAAATCAGCTCATTAAAGAATTTGACATAAGATGGAATATTCTTGATCACTTTGAGGAGTGGAACGTTCATTGTTACTTTGGATAGCATCTTGTAAATATCCGCAAACTTCTGCTCGATTTTAACATCCTTTAGCCTGCTAGGTTAAGGAATAGGCGGAATGTATGAATTTACCGCCTTGTGAAGCTCCTTATTGGACTGCTCTTTCTCCTCATTCGATGGCACCTTATCAATTTTTTCCTGAGAAATCATCTCCATCTTGGTTTCCACCACCTTGCCATCCTTTAGAACGGACACTGCTTGCACTTGATGTGGTTGGTGTCCTTGTGCTGGAATTTTCCCCGTCTGCTGGCTTTGTTGCAATTGGTTAACAGTGCCAGAAATCTGCCTTATAGCCGTCTGAAGGCGCTTGATTGTTGTATCTTGAGCCTCTCGAACCTTCTTTCTCTCTTGCATAAATGCGGCTAGGCTATCTTCAATTGATGATCTTTGGGGAGGAACAGGTTGAGGTGGAAATAGCTGCACCGGTGGTGGATAGAATTTTTGCGGCTGTGTTGGAAAAAAATAATTGTTGTGGTGGTTGTGGTGGATAATACTGCTGCTGTTGATATGGAGGGCGAAAATTCTGCGCCGGTGGCCGTCTGTTTTGGAAGTTTTGCTGAGGCTGAGGCTGGGGTGTGAATTCCTATGTCGCGTAAACCTCGGCTTGCCCTTCGGATGTCATCTCTCCCATTCGCGGACATCCCTATACAACGTGGCCAAAGTCGCCATAAATACCGCATGGCTCAGGTGTAACTTGTTGAACAAATGGTGAATAGGGTCGGTTCATCTTCAATTCTTGTAACTCCCTCATCATATCCGCCATTTGTTTCTTAAGATCGGGGCTCGTAGTTACTGCACTGGCTTCCATTCATGTCGGTCGTGTGGATTTCTGATGCGAACTCGCAGCTACGGTCTCGAAGATCTCATTCATCTCCTTCGTCGTCTTGACTGCAATGTTTCCTTCCGCCGAACTGTTCACCATGAATTGAGTAGTCTAGAGCAAAACATCATAGAAAAAGTGACAAAACATCTCCGGTGCCATCTGATGGTGAGGACACTGTTGAAGTAGGTCTTGGAATCTCTCCCACGCCTCATGGAATGACTCGTCATGTGCTTGCGCAAAATTCATTATTTTAGTACGTATCGCTTGAGTTTTGTGATGCGGATAGTACTTCAACATAAATTTCTCACAAGCCGATCCCCGAGTGGTGAGTGATCCGGATGGAAGAGATAAAAACCAAGATTTGGCCCTATCCTTCAACGTGTAAAGGAAACACTTCAACTTGAGCTGATCCTCCGTCAGCGAGTGAAGCGGAAAAGTTTGCACCACCGTACAATATTCTCTGATGAACGTCAAAGCGTCTTCACTCGGGAATCCGTGGTACGTCGGAAGTAATGATTAATGGTGTGGCTTCAACTCATAGTTTCGAACTGCAGTGTCGAGAACGATGGCTGAAGTAGCAGTTGTCCCGAACTTGGGCTTAATGAAATTGCCCATATAACGCGGTCTTTCGTCTGCTCTCTCATTGGCCATCTCTTCGAATAAACGTGGAAGAGAAAATTCGTCAGTGTGCTCAATGTCTTCTTCTACGGTGGCTAAGATAACACGTTTCCAGTTTATGTTATCAATAAAGGGCGTCAATGGCTTTCTAGTACTGCGGCAACCTTGCATAAACAACACTCAACAAAAACGTTACGCGTACCATAATATAGAAGAAGAAAGTAAACATAATAAATAAAAGAAAAGAAAAAGAAAAGGAACAATAAATTAAATCGCTTAAAGTCTTCCCCGGCAACGGCGCCAAAATTTGATTCAACTAAAATTGTTCGAGTCACTCGCAATTTAGAACGAGGTCATCTAGCAATAGTAAGCTAACCCAAGTCGTATTCTCAAGGAAGACTTAACAGGGCAATTCGATTCTTTGTTCATAAACGAAAAGCAATAAAAAGGATTTGATTTGAAATATTATATCTAGGCGATTAATGTAAATAAGAAACGCAATTTAAATCTAATCTAAGAAAGAGAAATAAATCTAATCTAAGAAAGCGAATTAAATCTACTCTAGGAAAAGTAATAACTTGGAAATTGAATTCAAAAGAATTACGGAACGAAACCTGGAATTCAAAATTAGAACAAGAATTTGAAAGCATAAACAATAAGATGAATTAAAACAATATACGAAACAAGAATAAGTAAAGGAAAAACGAACGAACTTAAATTAAGAACTGGAAACGGTCTTGAATCCACAACGAAAGTCTGAAAACGAACTACGAACTATGAATGTTGTAATCGGCTAACTTGAAGATAAAAAAAATATAAAGAACTATCTAGGTCTCGACTCTCGGATCGAGGTCCAGGCGAGCTAAACTCTGATTGGAAAACATATGAAATAAAGTGCTGGAAAGTAGTCTAGGGCGTCGTGCAAAAATTGGAGTTGAAAATCCGATCGAAAGTCATGTCCCTCGAATGAGAATCGCGCCGAGCATATATAAGCTAGAGGCGGGTTAGCGACCGCGTAGAGGTCAGCGGCCGCTGACCCGATGGCTTCGTGCCAATCTAGGGTTGGTTGCAACGGCCCCGAGTTAGCGACCGCAGACTTGCTCTGGCGCGTGCTCCTCGGCTGGCTTGGGTGCTGGCTCGGTCGCTGGAGCATATGGCCTAGTCAACGACCGCGGAGTGTCACGCGACCGCTGACTAGTGCCTCGGCACTTGTCTTCATTTTCTCCTTGTTTCTCGATTCTTCTTCGTTTCTTTTCCGACTTCGACGCTCATTTAGGCCAATTATCTTGAAACGACTAAAATGAAACATAAATCGGGCCAAAACATCACGGAACGAGGGAAAATAGTAGAATAAAGATACGGAAAACATAAGTTTAGACGAATAAAAGGAGGCTAAACAGCTTCCTTTGTGGATCTAGAACTGGTACCGCATCTTGCTCAAGTAGAATGTGATACTGGCATACCGTAGGGCTGATTCCCTTGATATCGACCAAGGTCCATCCTATAGCCTCCTTATATTTCCTCGGATCCTATCTTCCTCTTGTTGGTGTAACTCCGAGCTAATGATTACTAGTAATGTCTCCTTCTTGCCCAAGTAAATATACTTGAGATGCTTGGGCAAGGTCTTCAGCTCCAACTTTTTTGGTTTGAGTATGAATGATTCCATCTAGTTCCCTACAGTCGAGAGTGATTTAGGGACTTGGTTCTCCTCTGCTTGGACAGATTTCTCAGTGGCTATTCCTTCTTCCTTGCTCGCCTAATTGCCTGGTTCATCCTCCATCTTGTTCAGAATCTGGGGCAAGGCTTCCTAAATATCTTTGTCAATGTATTCCATGAAATCCACTATTTCCTCGTCTGGGGCATGTTGTTATGCTATGTAGATATCAAAAGTCACTGTCTCTCAGCACACTTGCAAGTCAGCTTCCCGGTGTCGCAGTCGATAAAGGTCCTGGCCGTCTTGAGGAATTGCATACCTAAAAGCATAAGAGGCTTCTTGGTAGCAGAGCTGTCCATGTTAAGTACATAAAAATCAACAGTAAAAATTAAGTCTTGTACCTTGATCAAGACATCCTCCACCATGCCTTCTGGATAAATGCTCGACTTGTCTGCTAGTTGTATCACGACCCTGGATGGCTTTAGTGGGCCTATCTTAAGTTCCTCGTACATAGACAAGGGTATGACGTTGATAGAAGCCCCCAAGTCTAGCATAACTTGGTCAATACTGGTATTTCCAATCGCACAAGCGATATAGAACATCCCTAGATCCTTGCACTTGATTGGCAAATCCTTCTTGAGCACTGCGAAGACATTCCCACCGACTAGAAATCTTGTGTTGTCAGGGTATTGTACCTTCTTGGTACACAGCTCCTTTAGGAATTTTGCACATCTTGGCATAGTCGTTAGTGCAGTCACAAGTGGAATGTTGACTTCCACCTTCTGGAACACCTTGAGTAGTTCCTTCATTTCTTCAACTTCCTTTGTCTTGGCCAACCGTCTGGGGAAGGGTAACTTGTAGTAGATGTTCTCTTTCAAAGCTTTCTTGGGCGACTTGACTTTAAGTTCGGGCTCCAGTTTCTTCTCTAGTTCAGGCTTCTTGACTGACTCCTCTGGCTCTTGTGTCTTGACCTGCTCCTCCTTAGCTTCTAGCTCCTCTAGTTCAACCATCTCCTTGGCAGGTTCCACTATTCGTCCAGTGCGTCACTATGATGACCTGTGGCTTGGGGTTCGCTTGGACTTAGAGGAGATTCCTCCTTGCTTGTTATCCATCTTGACGATAGCCTGGTTTAAGTTGGAGATCTGGTTGGTTAGTGACTGTAGAGCTCCTCAACTTTCTATCTTTAACTTCTCAAAGTCGTCACTGAACTTGTGGTGCTCCTTGGTCAAGTTCTGAACTGTTTCGGATAGAGGTGGGCCTCTTGGATGGATTTGATGCTGAGCCTCGGGTGGAGATTGGTAGTGATTACCTCCATATCTCAAGTTCTTGTGATTCCTCCATCCTGGATTGTAAGATTGTGAGTGGGGATCGAATTTCTACCTTGGGCCTTGATTGTGGTTTCCTCCATTGTTGGTATGCCCAAAAACATTGACTTCTTCTTCTCATAAGGTGGGACATTCATCGGTCATGTGAGTGGTAGCATAGCAGAACTGGCACACCTTGACATTCTTCTTAATGGTTGGCTTCATCATCTCCATCATTTGCTTCATGGTGGCGCACAAATCCGAGAGTTTCGTCTTGGACTGTGATGCGGAAGCATCTCCCACCGAACTGGTCAAGGAGTGTGCTTCCTCTCTGGATTTTTTTTTTCATGTCGTTCAACAGCCTAAAAGCTTCAGAAGGCTGCTTGTTCAGGATAGAACCTCCACACACGGCATTCATAAATTGACGCTCGCCAGGCCTCATTCTATTGACATAGTACTGAATCAAGTCCTGGTCAGAGATGTTGTGCTGCGGGCACTTGGCCAACACGAGCTTGAATTTGTCTCAGTAGTCATAGAGTGATTCTCCGGCTCCCATCTGGATGGTGCTCATCCTTCTTCTTGCATTTTGGATCCTCGATACATGGTAGTATTTCTCTAGGAACTGCTACTGCATTGCTTGCCAAGTCGTGACACTACCTGCAGGTAAAGTGTAAAGCCATTCTCGAGCAGTATCTTGAAGTGAAAAAGGAAATGATACCAGACGTATATAATCCATATTTGCTTCTTCGTTGGTCCAGATGGTCCCACAGGCGATCTCAAAGTCTTGAAGATGCCTTTGCTGATCATCTCCTGGCAAGTAACTGACCTTGGGTAAGATTTGAAGTAAAGAGTACCTGAGTTCCTAGTTGTCTGCTATCACGGGCAAGGTGATGCCCAAGGGTTTTATATTGTTGTTATTGGGGAACATAATCTCCCTGAGTGTTTGCTCTGGGGCTGCATCATTGTTGATTTTTCCTTGTTCATCCACCATTCTTGCTTCTTGCCGGGCTTCTCGCTCAAGTCGTGCATGTCTTCTTATTCTGCCTCTTCTTCTCTTGGCATTTCTCTCGATCTAAGGATCAAACCAAACGTCTCTAAGTTTTTCTTCAGGATTGGAACGAAGCATACACCATGGACAAGACCTGAGTCAAGGTGAGAGAGAAATTCTGGAAGGCGCAACTCCCCGACAACGGCGCAAATCTAACGGAGCTCAGTCGTTATTGATGGAACCCGTATGAGGGGGTCACGAAAATGCATGATCCATAGGTTTAATAAATCACATGAATAATTAATTCTTAAAGCACATAGGATAATATAATGCGAAATTATGTAAATTATACCTTCTGCTATGCAAGTCCTCTGCTTGTGGAGGAGCGATTTGAATCGCTAGCAAACGATTCGTAATCCACACCGTTTGGATCTCCAATCTTGATCTCCACCAAACCCCAGCTTAGGAACTTCTATCCTATTACCCGTCTATCTACTATAATATCGTGTGGGCGAATCTATCTAGTTGTCAAGAGAAAAAGAAGACTGAAAATACACATCGTAGAATACTATATATTTTTGAAAACTAAGAGAGTGATATCTCTTAGGGGGCGCCGATAATTATCTCTAGGAGAGATAAAGTGGCTCTTCTTATTCTATATTTTATAGATGTAGTGGGCTAGAATAGGGTTTCCAAGGAGAATGAACTAGATCCCAAATAATAGAACCATAATCCCCTCTTTATCTCTTGAAGTTACAACAATAATTCAAACTCAAATTTGAATTATATTTAAAATTAATATGGGTTTGGACAAATCCATAATTAGATTAAATTAATTTTCAAGTCTTCTTTTGGGCCCCATTGAATTTAATGAATTGGCTGGCCTAATCTTTAGACTTAAATTAATTCATTTAAATTAATTGTCCTCCAATTAATTACTCCATGTAAATGCAACAAAGATCAGTTCTATTATAAATATTTATCGACACCACTATAAGATAAATATTGAACTCATCTTGATTCATTCGAATTACGGACGTAACCCTTTTGTCATTAATTATTTCCTCGCGTTTCAGATTTTCTAAATCCATTAATTAATTGAGTTTTCTAACAACTCACAATTAATTAATATATTTATTCGTGAGTGATCTACTTAAGTCCTTTTATATTACATATGGAATAAATTCCCAACTGGCTGGGTTTCTTATGTAATAAACCTTTCTGAACACCTCACGTGAATTTATCAACTCGTATCACCGAGATACGATTCTGTACTACTGATAGTCGAGCACTTCTGGCAAAGCCAATGACTACCATCCAAAACATCATTATTTAGAGTTACGAAAAACTTGCAAGCGTTGATGAATCAAAGCAACGTATAATCAACCGCCTATACTAATGTCATCATCACAGATTAAGAAATGAATTAATTTCCGAGACCTCGTTCTAAGTATCAGCACGTTAAAGCTTATCTCACTGTGAAACCACTCAATATGCATATGCAAAGTATTTGTAACCGCTTATACATACTGACATCATTCTGCGAGCTAAGGTCAGTTGCATGAAATGATATTGTCCAAGTCTGTCTAGACTGTGACTTTATATTACAAAGGAGCCAACTGTGTTACCTTCTGTGATCTTCGATCCACCACACAGTCTACAATTGTAATAAATGGACTTTTTTGCAATTCAATATTTAACAATAATAAATAACAAACCAATGATAGAAACATTTATTCTCATTAAAGTGCAATTGAAAATAGGTTTGATAAATCGTCCAGCATAAAGCATGCTTTGAGGTATACAAATCCTAACAATCTCCCACTAATACCCAAACATGCTTTAGAGTATACAATCTGTGTCACATGACATCACAAATCTCCCACTTATACCTAAAGCAGGTGCATTACACGTCTCATCCTAAATCCCTCTAAGTGCCTCTCCAACGTTTTACCGTTCAGACTCTTTAAAGGCTTAATCAGATTGTAATCCGACGTTACCTTGGACACTACTACTTTGCCCCTTCTTACTATATCTGAAATGATATGGTACTTTCTCTCAATGTGTTTGCTTGCCTTGTGGATCCGTGGTTCCTTTGAATTTTCCACTACACCTGAGTTATCACAATAAACTGTGATACTCGAAGGCATACTCAGAATCACATTTAGGTTCATCAAGAAGCTCGTGAGCCAAACCGTTTCCTTTGAGATCTCTATTATGACCACATATTCGGTTTCCATGGTGGAGTCCGTGATGCATTTCTGCTTCACACTCCATGTCACGACTCTGCTTCCCAAAGTAAACACATAACTGGAGGTCAATTTCCTCGAAACTCGGTTCGTCTGAAAATCATAATCTATTTAACACAAAGGATAAAGTGTGTCCGACTAGTAAACCAAACATTACTCTCTAGTCCGTTTAATGTACTTGAGTATGTTCTTTACTGCCATCCATTGATTATTTCTTGGGTTATACTAATATCATGCTCCATGCCTACGACAAAGCAGATATCCGGCCTAGTACAAATCATAGCATACATGAAACTACCTACTACAGAAGCATAAGGTATCTATCTCATCTCATCTTTCTCTTTAGGTGTCTTAGGAGACATGTCCTGAGAAAGTACGATTCCATGTCTGAAAAGTAAGAAACTCTTCTCGGAATCCTGCATGCTAAAACGTCTAAGTATAGTCTCGATATTGGACTCTTGAGATAGACACAACATTCTCTTTTTTCATTCACGAATGACCCTGATCCCTAGAATGTATCTTGCTTCTCCCATATCCATCATATTGAATTGATTGGATAAATATGCTCTAACATCGGACAACATCTTCTTGACACTTTCGATCAAGAAAATGTCATCTACGTATAGCATCAAGAAAACAACCGTCTTCCTCTCACACTTCTTGTAGACACATGCTTTCGTTAGGGCACTTATCAAATCCATAGGACTTGATAACCTGATCGAAACAAAGGTTCCATGACCGTGAGGCTTGCTTAAGTCCATAAATGGACTTCTTCAGTTTGCACACCATGTGTTCCTTTCTTTGAACTGCATATGTCACACCCCAATCCCGAGGGACGACACACGCGCCAGAGCGTGACTTGGGGGAAAGAAAAGAAGCGGGGAAGTAAGGGGGACATGGAACGTGTAATCATGATAGAAGAATTGTCCTTGAAAAATGGACAGTAACTCATTTATAACTAGAACTAATCTGAATGGGGGAAGAGACAAATAAATCCACCAGTAGATATAGTCAACAATGATGTCATGATCAATGAACAATCGGATGCAAAGAGATGCAATGTAAGACGGGGTTGGAGATTATAGCTTGTTACATGGGAGCGGTAATCCAGAATCCCAAGCGACCAAATCATTCCAATAGGAGCCGTCAATAAAGGGCGGAGGTTAGTGAGCCTAACTCGCCAAAAGGAGTCACTCACCCAACTCGCCAAGTGTGGTCAGTGATACACGACAACATCACAAGGGGTCGAGGAGTAGAGCGTCCAAGAGGGGCCGACTACTTCTAAGCTCTCCTGTGAACATGAATGCATGTAATAGACAATATTAATTCTCGTGAAGGAACAATGAATCTTTGTATTTTCGTGAAGCCAATAACATGAAGAATCAGAGACTGAAAAAGAACATGAGCTTGGCAGCGGAATACATAACATGACAGTTTGCAACAACCCTTTCCTTAGCCTCGCACGACACCACCAACCGCTCAATCTGCATAACAATTTGAAAACATTTTGCAGGGCTGAGTACTAATGTACCCCGTGGATTATGCCATTTCAAAACCATTTTGTGAAATCATTTTCTGAAAAAGAATATTCATGCTTGCACAGTATCACATAGAAAGTTTTAAAACCGAAATGTCATTCTATGCATACCAAAACCGTTGAGATCTCATTTTCCTTAGTTCAATATTGGCATTAGATACCCTTCTATGAACATTTAGGGATAGTCCATAGAGGTCCATCATTTATGTCATTCATCAGTAGGGAACTTTTACCCAAACTGACTTCACTCGAGAATATATGGGAACAGCCCAAATAAACCCACATGTACACTAACCATGTGCTAGTGCGCTAACATAGCACATGATCCGATCGTCATGCTTGAGGGATCACTTATCCAATAAGGAGCAAAACATTTTAAAATGGACATCCATTGTCACGCCCGCCCTCCGCTATGGATAGCGAAGTCGGGGAAAACCGTGACTTGAAAAGGGATTTAAAGAAAACGAGATAGAAATGGGTAATGGAACGAGGACAAAAGTGAACAACAGTCTCATAACTGGGCGAATAATTTATTATACATGATTAGCAAGAAAGAGGGCTTGAGTCTTATGCTCAATGCATGCAACATATCATGAGAGAAACTCAAGTCTTAGGTTTATTACACAATGATCTCAAAATAGCAGCGGAAAGTTACTTGGATCGCTAAAAGCTCTACATGTGTGAAGACATGTAGAACCCCCAAGAGTCAACTAATAAGAGATCGACAAAAAGCCCGAACGTAGCACTCCTCCTTCATCATCGCTCAACCTGCACATTTATAAATATATGCAGGGCTGAGTACAAATTGTACTCAGTAGACACATGCCAAAATCGCACACATACAAATATAATTGTCATGCCATTGTAAGTGAAACATAGGGATTTTTGTCTCTAAAGAACCTATGTTCACTAAAATCCTTTTGTGAAATCTTAAAGTTCGACTGTACAGTCTAAGTTCTTTGAGTAATCTACCATATCTGTAACTTCTTCTTCTTCTTTATGTCGGGAAGGTGGCCACCTTCCACGAACACCTTGACCGGCCAACACCTTCGTCGGCTCACAGTCACTTTAACCGGCCAACCCGTTCGATGACTCACGGTTACTTTGTGTACACTAGTTCGAGTGGAGACGCTAACCCACTGGAACCCTTTTTGAAGACTAGTTCGAGTGGAGACGCTAACCCACTGGAACCCTTTTTGAACACCAGTTCGAGTGGAGATGCTAACCCACTGGAACCCTTTTTGAACACTAGTTCGAGTGGAGACGCTAACCCACTGGAACCCGAATTCGATTCTTTTAACTTCATTGAGCAGATAGGTATCATACGAAAATCATAAAACATTTTATGGCAGACAATACTTGAAACATATTTTCAATTCAAAATCTCTTCGAAATAAAATAACATAATTGCATATGAGCACACATATTTTATTTTGTAGAAGAAAGCCTACTTGGATAACTTCGGTTTGCACTGACTTTGATCTCGCAACACGAAACAGGTCTCTCGTAAGAACCTTTAGAAAAACTCGTATGAATTAAAATGCCTTTCGTGCATTTGAAACCTTTAATCGTAAGAATATATATATATTATTCTCGTTTCGACTTGTTAATGGAGATATTGATACCTCGGATCAATATTCTTTAATGTGTTGAATCCTTGATTCAATTATTCGGTGATTGCCTTTAAGGCAATAAGTATATTAACACTATATGAAATAATTAACTCTCAATAATTAATCATTCAAATAATATTGTAATTTCTAGTTATTTAATTCTTTACATAACCTCAACTATTAATTCCTTTAAATAAATCCCTAATAAACTTAGAGATATTAATTCTCTTAATTTAGATCCCAATTACTAAATAAATTGGATCTCTTTGATTTAATACTTAGGCTTTAATTATCTAAATTTATAGCTCTAAATATTAATACTTAATATATATATTACTATCCTTTATTCCATCTAGATAATTGATATTACTAAATGGTATAGCTCAATTTAATTAAAATGATAAGCTCCATTAAGTCTTATCTTAGCACAATGCTTAAACTAGTCCATTTAATATACTTAAATGAGCCTACTAATTAATTTAATTAGCCTAAGTACCAATTATCTTAATTTTAATAAACTGAGCCCATTAAATTAATTAATTTCGGCCCAATCAATATATAACCTTCGGCCCAATTCATTTTTTCTCGGCCCATCACTTATTTAATTACTTTAGCCCAGTATTTCTATTTATTTGGGCCCAGCTACCCAATAATTCCCAACCCAACTTTGGTCTCACCCGGCCTGTTACCCGGCCCAAATTCTAGAACACTCTAATCTAACCCTAACTCACTTTCATCCTCATTCTTTCTTCTCTCCAGACACAACCCACGCACACCCACTCTTCTTTCTCTCCCTCTCTCTCTGATTCTCTGCTCTCTGTTCTACTTCCTCTCTCTCTCGACTGATTCGTTTTCTCGCCGGAGCTCTCCCGGTGGAATGCAACAGCGGGGACTGCCGCTGAATTTCTTCACAGGTAAAGCTTTGAATCTCTCTTATTCTACACGGTAAGCCTCAAATTCTCTCTGTATTCACTATCTATTCACTCCCTCTCAAACTCTTATTTTCTGCAGGAAGGCAGAAACCTTTCTAGTTCCAATTTCTTTTATAGAAGCTAATTTGGTTCTAATTCGCCAGTAATTCAAGGTAATATTCTTCTCCATTTCTAGTTCTGCATGTTTTAGGTCTGGTTGGATTTTTTAACGATTAAGATTTCTTTTATTTCTGTCCTTGTGAGATGTAAATTTGGTGAGGGAACTGCTCAATTTCAGTTTGGAGCTAGGGTGGTTTAAAATGACTGCACTCGAAGTTTTGGGCATTTGGTCAAGAGATGCTCGGTTTGGACAGCAGCTAAGTTTGCAGTCTTTTCTTTTCTTTCTTTCAAATTTTTTGTTATTAATTTCCCAATGTTTTTAGCATCCAGTTTTGAATGCACTTTGGTTTGCCTCTTATGTTCTAGGGTATAACCTCTATGTTCTGAAACTGAATATTTAAGAGTATGTATGTGTTTTGATTCTTAAATTTTAATTATTGGTGTGTTACTGTGTAATTAATTTACTGAATGTTTACTTACAGTCTTAAACTTCTGGTTTCTAACCTTAGAATTTATAGTGTGTTACTCATACTCGGATCAAATTTTCTGATGAAGAAAGACTATATGTTGATCTCTAGGTTCTGTGGAATAATTGCTTATGACTTATTTGTTCAAAACTACTCACATAGATTCTGAGTTTATATTCTGGCCCTTAACTGTTATCTGAATATATATGTATATAATGGACTTTGGTAAGACTACATAATTGAGTCTTATAATCTGAAAACTGCAAATATCTATATTCTACAGTCTGAATTCTTAAACATAGCTCTATGTTCTGGAATTTGTGTTCTAGTTTTATAAGAGATTTAATTGACAGAATATATATTCACACTCAGTTCTTTAGTTTCTGATGAAGAATTTCTATATTCTGTTTTCTATGTTCTGGATTGAATATCTATATAGGTTATGTTCTGAAATATGAATATGTATATATTCTAAGTTCTGAAGCTGAGAGTTTCTGAATCTGACTTTAAAAAAATAGGCTATATTCTGAAATCTCCAGTATACGAAGGTGTATATATATATGATTTGTTAACATGATTTCTTATGGTTTGTTGTTCAAACTGTGAACATAGACTCTAAGTTCACTCTTTGGTTATTAAATTGATATCTTAAACATATGTATATATATACTGAACTTAGAATCATTTCAGTTTCTTAATGAAATTTGGGTAACTTTTATATATGTTTTCTGTCTTCATGAATTACTTTGGAGAGCAGGATACATTTTTAGAGTTTTAAGCATGCTCATAAGTTAATATTCTAGAAGTTATGAACTATATGCATAGCTAGAACTTAAATTCTTTACCTTAGACTTTAAATACTTCTTCTTGAATGAACTGTGGATTCCTTGGATATTTGGTACTGTAACTTCTCTTTTATGAAACTGATAGGTGAAATGTTTTGGGTGATAACCGTTTAAGAAGGGCAGCCCTTACTCCTTATATAGATAGATGTTGTAGTAGTGGTGTTCTCTTTCTTAATGCCTAAGAGTTTGAAATAGCTAGTTTAATAGACTTTACTCTATTGTTGTAGGTGATGGAAGAGAGGCATGGAAGTCTCCTCTTTTCTATACTCAACCGAGCTACTAGACTCTTCTACACTCTGCAGTCTACTGCCACTGCCACTGCATTGCTTATTTCCTTCTCTGCAGCAGCATGGCTGCTCAGTTTCTACTGCAGCAGCTGTGCTGCTTTGTTCCTTCTTCCCAATGTTTTCCTTCCTATTTTTATGTTATCATCATCACACTTCTGACACTTATAGCTAGCTTTCTTTCTTTCCTTTTTACCATGCTGCTTAGAGCTTTATGTACTAGCTTAGACTTTTATTAAGCTTTCTTATTTGCGCTGTACTGCCCAACATATATATATATATATAGTTTATGTTTTATGGAAGTGTTTTATAATTTTATCCTACCTTTTACTTAGCACATGTCTTTACATCAATATACTTGAGTGCACTTCATTATCCTTCTTTCACGTTAACTCTGCAGGTTTTATTCATATACATATATATGCGTGGGTTTCTAATATTGCTTGTACACTTCAGCAACATATATCTACAACCGTGTGGTTTTGATGTATATACATAAATAATATTTCAACTATACAATTTATATTGTATGTACCCTACACATCTTATTAATATAGTTCTCTAATTGTGTAACATATACCTATACTTGCACTTATATAACTGATCCAATGTGTAATCCCATCTCCTTAATATCAACCCTTCTTAATATAATAATCAAGAAATTTTTATTTACTTATTATTTTAAACCAAAATTCCTTTATCACTAGATTAAATTCTCACTAATTAACTACAACGTTCAATATATAAATAAATATCGCGTTCGAATATCATTTATTTCGGAACTTAAAAAGACGGGGTATTACATCCATTTTGATTTTCATAAATATCAGAGCTTAATAACTCAAAAATACATTTGAAAACATATATACACCCACCTGTTAGCAAATACCAATAGCGTGTGATAATCATAAATCTGTCAAACGTCTTGTTCGCAATCGTAAGCACCTGACAATTGTACGGAACAACTTTTGGCCTCAAATCCCAAAACGGAACGAGAATAAAGTGAAAACGAGGAATCAAGGTTTTCTAGGTCTTCTAAGGTCATTTTGGCAATACCTGGGTTTTCAAATCAACTTGGCCCAGAAGGCAAAAATACTCAGGGCATTATTCTCTATAGGAATATGTAAAAACAGTTTTAAAATACACAACTTTACCTCAAAAATTACTCGAGAAGATTCGTAGTCTTTTTCAGATCTATGAAAATTGGACCAATGAAAATTAATGAAATCTCTTTTATAAAATTCCATATTTTTTTCTCTACATGCACTATAAATTTTATCAAAAAATAATAGACCGTGAATATTTTTCCTTCATAAAAACATGAAATAATGTAATAAATCATGACATGCCGATCCTAACTGGGATCCAAATCTAAAATTCAATCCGGCAGAGTAACGGATCTTATGGTCAAAAACTCAAAACCTTAAGGGACTTCAGCCGTCTGATAGACCGATAGCCATGAACAGAATAATGAATGAAGAAGATAACGAGAGGAGAAAGTATGAAGATGATGGTATCGGAACGATGGCGGCAGAGACTCGACTGTGGCTAAGCCACCTTTGTCAAGCTTCACGCCTACCTTCGACCTTACCCTGACGTACCTTGACTTCGATCGATCCTCAATTCTCAAATCCGCAGAACCTCAATACTAAAAAATAATAGAAAAAAAAAAGAGAAAGAGAAGAAGAAGATAAGAAGAGAAGCAGGTTGTGCTGCTGAGGAATAAGCGATCAAGTCTCTCGCCCAAATCCTCCTTTTATAAGGTAAGTTTTGAATTTTTTATTAATATTTTTATTATATTATATTATATTATATTATTATTATTAATGCTTTAACCTTAAAGCGTCGTAACTTCTACTCACGATCTCCTTTTTGAGCAAACTCAATGTCAACATCTCTCTTTCTTAATACTCTACACAATGACTATAATATTGATATACTTTCGGTTATGCATGGAAAAACTAATTTTTTATACGACATGCTTAAACTTCAAAAATTCGTAGCGGTTACGTACGAACTCCTTTTTGGGAAAACTTAGTGCCAATATTTTTCTTTTGAAAAACCCTACGAAATGAGTATAATATTGTCATGCTTTTGACTTATGCATGAAAAGATCATTTTTAAAAGAAACGTTTAAAAAGTTTCGCCGGGTGCCAAATTCTCATGGTAGGTCCTAACATGATATAGTCTCTTCCTAAAATCCTTAATTAGTCGTAGTAAGATATCTAAACTTTATTAGGAAAATTCGGGGTATTACAACATAGCCCTCGGGTAGTTGCATGTGGATATTTTCTTCAAGACTTCCATTTAGGAAAGCTGTCTTGACATCCATTTGTCATACTTCCCAATCCATATGTGCTGCAACTGACAAGAGTATACGGATAGACTTGAGCATGACTACTGGTGAGAAGGTCTCATCGTAATCGATACCTTCCTTTGTAGTATAGCCCTTAACTACTAGTCTAGCTTTGAAGACTACGATGTTACCGTCAGTTCCTCATTTTCGCTTGAAGATCCATTTACTCCCACTTGCCTTGCAGCCTTCGGGCAGATTAACTAGCTCGTATACTTCCTTGTCTACCATGGATTGCAGTTCAGACTCCATCACCTCTTACCAGAGATGATAGTCATTATCTTGGACTGTTTCGTCAAAATTCCATGGGTCCGATTCATCTAAGCCTGGGACTGATTCAGATGCCTCTCCTACTCCAATGAATCGGTCGGGTTGACAAACAACCCTCCCACTACAACGAGGCTCCACTACAGGTGCTACAAGTGTTTAGGTTGGTGCTGGTGGTGGTTTCGTTTCTTTTAAATTTGGATAAACTATAGTTCTCATTTCCTCGAGAACTATCTTACTTATGAGATTATGGTTGTTCACAAAGTCTTCTTCTAGAAATTGAGTGTTGGTGGTGATCACGACCTTTTGATCTATGAGACTATAAACTCCCGCTCTTTCGTCTCTCTAGGATAACCCACGAGCAGACACAAGTCAGTACGAGGTTCTAATTTGTCGCCATTCTTTTTAGCACGTGTGCAGGATAACCCCACACCATGAGATGTCTTAGACTGGGTTGGCGCCAAGTCCACAACTCAATTGGTGTCTTAGGGACCGACTTGGATGCTACCAAGTACAATGTGTAAACTGTCGTCTCTAGGACATATCCCCAAAACAAAATAGGTAACTCTGCATAACTCATCATAGATCTTACTATCTCCATAAGCATTCTATTCCATCTTTCTGCTACACCATTTTGTTGGGGTATACCCGATGCAGTTAACTGGGATTGAATCCCTGCTTCCGACAAGTGGTTCAAAAACTCAGCACTGAGGTATTCGCCTCTGCGATAAGAATGCAGACACTTGATAGTCTTTTTCTGATGATTCTCCACAAGTACCCTGAATTCCTTAAATTTCTGAAAGGAATCTAACTTGCGGTGCATCAAGTAGACATATCCATATTTTGAGTAATCATCAATGAAAATGATGAAATAGTCTCGATTTCTAGAACGTCAGAGTGAATGTAACCTCTGGTCTGAGTCGACATTGGACCACGAACGTCGAAGTGAATGATATCCAACACATCTTGGGCTCTATTTGCTTTGACCCTGAATGGTCTCTTGGTCATTTTACCTTCCAAGCAAGATTCACATGTAGGGTATGGCTCAGCTTGGAGTTTATCTAAGGGCCCATGTTCCACTAGCTTTTGAATCCTCTAAGGTTAATATGTCCAAGTCTTAAGTGCCAAAGATATGTATCATCTGACGAAAGACAAGAAGCTTTTCTCTTCTTGGAGTTAGTCGATAAGTTAAAAGTTGAAGTTTGTTACTTAGGCTGCGCAAATATAGTATATGAGTACTTTACCATCATGCTTGTGCATATAACATAATTCCCATCTTGATAATTATATAATCATCAAAGGAAACTAAATATCTACACTGGATCAATTTAGAAAATGAAATTAAATTCTTTCTAAAACTGGTCACGAACAAAACATCTCTCAATACTAGAACAGAAGAAGTGATCTTCAACTGCACATCTCCCACTGCAACGACTGCCACTTTCGTAGCGTTTCTCCAAAAAAATGAAACTCTCGCATTCCTTAAGTAGTCTAGTTTGCATGAATGCCTGCGAGGTGCAGCAAACATGGTTTGTGGCTCTTGTATCTACTATCCAAGACTGGGCAGAACTAGCCATCAAACATGTTTCCACTACTAAGACGTAAGATGTATCTTGACTATCTCCCACTTCTTACGAAGTAGATAGTCAGATTTCCAATGTCCTATCTGACTAAACCCTATACACTTTTAGTTTGTTATCTCTTGTCAACCGAAGTTTCTCCTTCCCAAATGGTATTTAGGGAATCTGAAGGGTAATCTTGGCAAGAACAAAACTTGTGTCACTCATAATCAGGACTTTGTCCAAATCATTAAAACAATCAATATAAATAAGTCCATCGAGAGAAATCAAATATCGGGGTAAGTGAGTTGAAAGCCATGCTTAAAGAACAGAATTGAGAATAAATCCAATAGTCCATCATAAATAACATGCTCAAATACAAGTAATCGAAAACCTTAAAAGAAAACATGTTTTGAGCAAACTTTTTAAAATCAATCATGCAAGCCACGCAGTGTGATCGATTATAAAATCAATTTCAAAACATTTTTACTGGTCATGCAACTTAACAGTCAGAGATCGCGCTTGTGATAACCTCAAAATTTTAATTAGTACTTAATTGCTAATTGTGGAATTAATAAGGCTTTGCATCCTTAAGAGAATATATTTATGAGATTAAGAAGAGTTTGAGAAATTTATTATATGATTTAGAAGAAAGAATTACGATTATTCTGTTAAGAAAGAAAATGGGATTTATTAATCCCATATTAGCAATAAAAGAGAGGGGGTTAAGATAAAATAAATTCAGACGAAGCATACCCCTCAGAAGAGAAATTTTTTATCTATTAGATAAAATAGAAAAATGGAATTAGAAATTTCATTAAGCTAGAAAATAGATAAAATAAAGAATAAAAATTTATTATTGCAATTTCGGCAATAATTAAATAAGTTTTCGGTTAAAACTCAGTTTGAGAATTCAACAGCTGTAGTAATACCTACAAATTATGCCAGATTTTATGATATATATAGAAGAGATTATTATGAAGATTTCACTAGAAAAATACCGTTTTAGAAAGAATTTATTTAATTAGATTTATTCGGTATTTTAAAACTTGAATAAGTTGTTCAAATGAACTCCAAATCACGAATGGTCTGAACCAATAAATTCTAGATGTCGAGATGAATCATCCAACATTAAAATCTTGAAGCACGAAAATCGAGGAGTCGGGACGTTCTAGAAGCCCCTAGAGTTATGTAGAGGATTATTTAATTAATTAATTAAGAAAATATCTTAACTTAAGGTATAAGAAAACTTATTTTATTATATTTCATCATCATCTACCTTCCTTCTTCCTCCAAACTTTCGATCACTTCCCTACCTCCATAGACAAAAAAAAAATTTCTCCTTCCATAATCAAATTATTAAGCTAATTTTGAGTTCAAATTTTAAGAAGAAGCCATCTTTGAGGTATTTATTCATCATCTTTACCTCTTTAGTTTGTAGACATGGAAGAAAGTTTATGTTTTCATCTATGATAAGTTGTGTTTCATAACTTATGAGATATGGTGTTAATTCTCCCATATGTGATAAGAAAGGGGTAGAATATCATGATTTAATTAAGACTTGGAAAGAATTATAAGAGATGATGAATATTTAGATTTTCCCTAAACCTTCTACATAAACCCTAATTTGATTTCATAGAATATGCATAAATTTGCTTGATTTAAGTATGGATAAGTATTATTAGACACCACTAAGCATGATTAGAGTAAGAAATTAGAGCAAAAACCAAACTTCTTAAATGAGGTGTAGTGACCGAAAATTAGGGGATTTTATTCTATAAGATTTTGATTTTATTTGTTTAAATTGAGATCATATTTGAGCTTATGGGTATGATTAATGCTTAGATTAATTTATTTAGAATTTTCCAAGCATTGGAAATGAATTTTCAAAATTTAGTTGATTATGGAGTTTATGAGTTTAAGTATATGTTAAGACTATTTGGTCTAAGTGATGATTCATTAGAGTTCATTGAGCTACATTAAGCATAGTTGAATCAAGAAACTAAAGATAAACTTAATCTTACATTAAGATGTTAAATTCTCAAGAAGAAGGGCATAATTGAATCTCATATATAGAGATTATATTTGCTAGATTTGATGAAGTAGGTAAGATAAAGAATGAATATGAGGGCTAATGTGAAATTATGGGATTGAATTAGCTAGGTATGTAGAAGTTGGAAATTATTAGTTTAGAAGTCAAGAAGTGAAGTAATGATATAGATAAGATAAGTGATAAATGAGATGTTAGAATAGTTAGAATAGAAGGATGCAATAGCCGAATAAATTATAATCATACAAAATGATAATTTAGTAAAATATGAGAAGAAGAATGAGATTATGAAATTATGATTTCATAAAGAAGAGAAAGATATCTTATCTTTAAATGTTTTACTTAATGTAAGGTCCAGTTGAGAAAGAAGCGAAAGCAAAGAAAGAAAAAGACGAAGCCTCAGGATAAGTAGATCTCTATCCAGGTGGGCTTTCTAACCAAAAGCTATGCACGTGCTAAAGATTTGTTTATGCTTTATGTTTTTTTTTTTTATGTTAAAGAAGTTGACTTGCCTATTTTTAAGCATGTTGCATGTTACCTATCTACGCCAGAATTACGATATCGGCCCTATGCCGGATGAGCTGCCGGTAAGGGTTATGTGCACATTTGACCGTGAGCCTTCTAGCGTGTTGGCCGGTCATAGTGTGTTTGAGAGGGAGGCCTACCTCTCAACACAAGAAAGTAGATATGGTATTTCAGATTTCAGATTTCAGATAATTGTCTGCAGACTTATTTTATGCATATTCAGTTGCATTATTTTAGAAAAAAAATATATGAAGCATAGATTTGGCAAGTCAATTATATGGCTCTATGAGCAAGGTTTAAATGTTTTGGCATGTGTCCACTGAGTGCTTTATGTACTCACGCCCTGCATGTTTTCTTAACGTGCAGGTTGAGCTGGGGATGGCGATGGATTCGAACACTGTAGTTGTTTTGTTATATGAACTTTTCAATGAACCATAGAGTGTCTTGTTGTTTTGTGTTGGATGTTTAGTACGTTGAGTTATATGTCGTCACACATGTAGCTCAACTCATGATTCCGTTGCGACTCTTAGTTTGTTTGACACTTGAACACTCGGTACCTTTGTATTGGCTTATCTGTGGATATCCATGGTAGTATCTTCCTTTGTGAATTATATTGTTTCATCTCTATTTTTTGGTTGCTTGAGTTGGTATTTTGAGGTATTGGAACTCCAAGTCAAAATATTGTGCAAACTTTGAATTTGCTAGAAACAGGGCAGTCAGTTGCACCCTCTTTTTCGTGAGTTTTATAAGTCCGAATTTGCTGAATTTGGTACCATTTTAAAGATCTTTTCGATACCTTTCCAACAGTTCTTTCGGATCTTAATTTGGAGTTCGAATGAGAAAGTTATGAGCTTTCGAAGTTGATGTGTCCGGCCTGCCCTGTTTTTCGCGAGAACTTATTTGAGTTTCTTTGCAAATCAAACATCAATTGCTAGAGTTATTTCCAAGTTAATTAAGTCATGGCTTAATTTCTTGATTAAGAAAGGGTTAAGGCTGTGACAGCGCTGTGCTACTATAACTGCCAAATTACACCTAAGCTATTACCATGAGCCTGACGCCAAAGAAATTAATCGACTTTAATAATCCCACAACAGAGGGGTCATATTGCAATCAATTAAATTCTTACAGCCATCTATAGAGAAGTCTTATCACGTGAACTGGTAAAATGTGATACCGCTTGAAATCAAAACAAGTTACTTCATGAAAATACCATATGTAATCTTAGCAAATTAAATTAATAAAATACAATTATTATCGCTTAGTCATTTTTAATTTTAAAAAAGGTTTTTAACATAAATAATCACATATTATGACATGTCTAACATCCAGATAAGATCTCCAATAAATTGACATATCAATTTAGACAAGTTCCACATAATAAAGAGCAAATTAAAAAAGCCAAATTAAGCAATTAAGCACATAATAAGGCAAATAATTACATCAACTATCCAAAACATGATAAAATTAACCAATTCCTAAAACTAAGGAATTTAAATTTGGATCCTCCATCTTCTTTGTCTTGTAGATGTCACTGGATAATGGAAACTAATTCCTAAAATTTAGAAAATCAAATTTCCATCGAATACCGGAAATTAATTCTTATAATATAGGAAATAAAATCTCCTCTGAATCTTGGAAATTTATTTCTAAAATTAAGGAAATCAAGTCTCCCTCGGATCTCAAGAATTATTTCTTTATCATTCAAGAAATCAAATTTCCATCGAATCTTGAAATTAATTCCAAAAATATAGGAAATCAAATCTCATTCGAAGAAATTCTTGGAAATTAATTCTTTATCATTTGAAGAAACCAAATTTCCATCCAAACTTGAAATTAATTCCTACAATGTAGGAAATCAAATCTCATTCGAATTTAAAATTAATTCTTCAAATTAAAGAAATTAAATTCCATACACTAAGGAAACTAATTCCTCAAATATAGGAAATAAATCCCTCAATTTGAGGAAACAAATTCCTTAAAATCCTCCTTCTTATCCAATTAGAATTTTGAATTTAAACTGGGCTTGAGAAAACTCAGAAATTCAAAAAACGTGTCTGGAATCCCGTTCGGACCTGCCCAGGGTCCGCCCCGCCTGCAGCCGAGGGCTGCCGAGTGGTCAGCGCCCACTGGCCTGTGCCGTGAGCTGTGCCGCGCGTGCCAGGTGCTATGCCGCCTGCGCCGCGCTAGTGTGTCGCGTGCCTGTCCCGTGCGCACCTGGCCCTATGCTGCTCGCCCTAGCCTTGTGCCGCGCACAGCGCTTGCTGGCCCTGCGCCGGCCCCTGAGCCGCGCGCGCCAGCGCCTACGCCGGGGGGGCCCATGGCTCGCGCCACGCCCCGGTTCTGGCCTTCGTTTCTCCGCCTCATTTTTCGCGCAACTTTATCTCCCACTCAAATTACATAATAAATATGAAATTTACAGGGAAATATTTTAATCTACCTAATCTAACACGGTCAACCCCCGTGTGATTACATTAAAGCCATAAACCGGGCACTGAAAAACTAAAAGCGGATTGAATCTTATAAGCCACGTAATAACATGATATAATGCTAAAATTAAATCGAGCACCTTTAATATCAAATTATGATCATAGGCAAATAATTAAAAATTAAATCCAATTCAAATAATAAATAAAAATCCTATGACCGACTCTATTACCAACTGATAGAACCCGTATGAGAGGCTCACGAAAACGCAGGATCCATATGTTTAATAAATCACATGAATAATTAATTCTTAAAGCACATAGAGAATATAATGCGGAATTATGTAAATTATACCTTCTCCTATGCAAGTCCTCCGCTTTTGGAGAAGCGATTTGAATCGCTAGTAAACGATCCGCAATCCACGCCGTTTGAATCTACAATCTTGATCTCCACCAAATCCCACCTTAGGAACTTCTATCCTATTACCCGTCTATATACTAGAATAACATGTGAGCGAGTCTATCTAGTAGTCAAGAAAAAAAAACTTAAAATACACAGCGTAGAATACTGTATATTTTTGAAAATTAAGAGAGTGAAATCTCTTAGGGGGTGCCGATAATTTTCTTTAGGAGAGAAAAAGTGGCTCTTCTTATTCACTATTTTATAGATGTAGTGGGCTAGGATAGAGTTTCCAAGGAGAATGAACTAGATCCCAAATAATAGAACCATAATCCCCTCTTTATCTCTTGCAGTTACAACAATAATTCAAATTCAAATTTGAATTATATTTAAAATAAATATGGGTTTGGAAAAATACATAATTAGATTAAATTAATTTCTAAGTCTCCTTTTGGGCCCAATTGAATTTAATGAATTGGCTGGCATAACCTTTAGACTTAAATTAATTAATTTAAATTAAATTGTCCTCCAATTAATTACTCCATGTAAATGCAACAAAGAGCAGTTCTATTATAAATATTTATCGACTCCACTCTAGGATAAATATTGAACTCATCTTGATTCATTCAAATTACGGACGTAACCCTTTTGTCATTAATTATTTCTTCGCGTTTAAGATTTTCTAAATCCATTAATTAATTGAGTTTTCTAACAACTCACAATTAATTAATATATTTATTCGTGAGTGATCCGCTTAAGTCCTTTAATATTACATATGGAATAAATTCCCAACGGGTCGGGTTTCTTTATGTAATAAACCTTTCTGAAAGCCTCATGCGGATTTATCAACTCGTATCACCAAGATTCTGTACGACTGACAGTTGAGCACTTCTGGCAAAGCCAATGACTACTATCCAAAACATCACTATTTAGAGTTACGGAAAACTTGCAAGCGTTGATGAATCAAAGCAACATATAATCAACCGCTTATACTAATGTCATCGTTACATATTAAGAAATGAATTAATTTCCGAGACCTCTTTCTAAGTATCAGCACGTAAAAACTTATCTCACTGTGAAACCACTCAATATGCATATGCAAAGTATTTGTAACCGCTTATACATACTGACATCATTCTGCGAGCTAAGGTCAGTCGCATGAAATGATATTGCAGTCTTTATCGACTAGATTGTCCAAGTCTATCTAGACTGTGACTTTATATTACAAAGGAGTCGACTGTGTTACCTTCTGTGATCTTCTATCCACCACACAGTCTACAATTGTAATAAATGGACTTGTTTGCAATTCAATATTTAACAATAATAAATAACAAACCAATGATAGAAACATTTGTTCTCATTAAAGTGCAATTGAAAATAGGTTTGATACATCGTCCAAACATAAAGCATGCTTTGAGGTTTACAAATCCTAAAATTCTCCCACTTATACCCAAACATGCTTTATAGTATACAATATGTGTCACATGACATCACAAATCTCTCACTTATACCTAAAGCAGGTCCATTACACGTCTCACCCCAAATCCCTCTAAGTGCCTCTCCAACGTTTTACCGTCAGACTCTTTAAAGGATTAATCAGGTTGTAATCCGACACTACCCTGGACACTACTACTTCGCCCCTTCTTACTATATCTGAAATGATATGGTACTTCCTCTCAATGTCCCTTATTTTGGGCCCAATTGAATTTAATTAATTGGTTGGCCTAACCTTTAGACTTAAATTAATTAATTTAAATTAAATTGTCCTCCAAATAATTACTCCATGTAATTACAACAAAGAGCAATTCTATTATAAATATTTATCGACTCCACTATAGGATAAATAATGAACTCTTCTTGATTCATTCGAATTTCGGACGTAACCTTTTTGTCATTAATTATTTCTTCGCGTTTAAGATTTTCTAAATCCATTAATTAATTGAGTTTTCTAACAACTCACAATTAATTAAAATATTTATTCGTGAGTGATCTGGTTCAGTCCTTTAATATTACATATGAAATAAATTCCCAACCTGTCGGGTTTCTTATGTAATAAACCTTTCTGAACGCCTCACGCGGATTTATCAACTCGTATCACCAAGACGCGATTATGTATGACTGACAGTCGAGCACTTCTGGCTAAGCACATGACTACTACCCAAAACATCACTATTTAGAGTTACAAAAAACTCGCAAGCGTTGATGAATCAAAGCAGCGTATAATCAATCGTCTATACTAATGTCAACATCACAGATTAAGAAATGAATTAATTTCCGAGACCTCGTTCTAAGTATTAGCACATTAGAACTTATTTCACTGTGAAACTACTCAATATGTATATGCAAAGCATGTGTAACCGCTTATACATACTGACATCATTTTGCGAGCTAAGGTAAGTCGCATAGAAATGATATCGCAGCCTTTACCGACTAGACTGTCCAAGTCTGTCTAGACTGTGACTTTATATTACAAAGGAGCCGGCTGTGTTACCTTCTATGATTATCGATATCCTTTTAGTACAGATCTACGTTGATGATATTATTTTTGGATCTTAATATAGTTATCTGTGTGAAAAGTTTGCAGATCTGATGAAGAAGAAATATCAAATGTCCATGATGGGCGAAATGAATTTCCTCTTAGGTTTGCTGGTGAAGTAGCTACTTGATGGTATCTTCGTAAATCAAGCGAAGTACATACATGACCTGATCACAAAATTTGGAATTAAAGACAACAAAACATTCAAGATTCCAATGCAGACAAATGGCAAGATAGGAAGTCAACTTCTGGAACTTATCAATATCTTTGAAGCAAGCTGATCTCGTGGTTCTCAAATAAGCAAACCTCCATGGCTACATCAACAACAGAAACAGAGTACATGGCCGCTGGAAGCTGTTGTGCCCAGATACTATGGCTTTAACAGCAGCTTAAAGATTATGAGATCAACGTCAATGAGATACCTATATTTTGTGACAGCTCGAGTGCTAACGCTATTACACAGAATCCAATCTTACATACAAGATGCAAACATGTGGATGTGAGACATCACTTCATAAGAGAACTTGAGGAAATGAAGCATGTGCAAATAGAGAAGATACATACTGAAATACAACGAGCTGACATTCTAACATAGGCATTACCAGAAGAAAGGTTCAAGATGCTATGTGAAAAACTAGGAGTGCTAAGTTTGGATGAAAGAAGCAGATCGATAGCAGATCACTAAATCCAGATCACTCAACAGAACATCATAAAACAGATCACTAGACAATGATTCCTACATGCAGTTAATTGCATACAGTTTGCTAAAATCAAATCACTAGGAACAGATTGGTAGAAAGCTACTCACTGGAAGGAAGGAATACAAATTACATCAGTTACCAGATCACTTGCAGTAACAGATCACCTTCCAAGACTAAAAATAAATTAGTCGTGCCACATGGAAATAAATTTTCCATAAAAGATTCATTAATCAAGGGGGAAAATAAGAAATTCGTATCGATTTCTAATAATTACCCACTAAACCTTAATGTATACGCTATTTATCTGACAAGATTTGGTAAATCTTACATAATTGTAATGATTATTACAGGTATTGGAAAGTGTAATCGAGGTAAATTATTACCTAAAATAGAAAAGGAAAGTTGCAGAGGCGTAACAGAGATGACACGCGCCTAATCCTAACCCTTGGTGTTCATTGCGTGTGTCAAACGAGTCTCTAAGGCGGCAATTTGAAAGAAATAAAGCTTAAAAAAAAGAAAAAAATTGAAAAAGGAAGGATTAATCTCAACTCTTAATCTTTTATCTTTTAATCTGAATCGTTCATTATTTACTTATATATATGCATACCTTACTCAGTAACTGTTCACTTTCTTCTTCATAATTCTCGAGCCTTCAGCATTTACAGACTTCAAATGTCTTTCGAAACTCTTTCAAATCTCCAAAACATTTTTTTTTCAAAAATGGCTTCAATCAGTTTGAAGTTTCCTGAGAGGGTTGCCGAAGTTCAAAAATGAATTTCACCCGAACCCTTTGTAGTTTTCAATACTCACGGCTTTAAGAAGCTTGAGGAAATTTTCGCCATTGTCAAGAAATGCAAAGGTTTTTGATGTGTATATATGTTCATATACTCTGTACTCATATGTATTTATGTTTTAATGGTGTTTATAAGCATGATATGAGTTCTTGAGATTTCTGGAATTATCGTAATTGTCTATCCTTCGCATGCTATGTTTATCTCTATAATTCCTATTATACATGCTTAGATTGAACATACTTAGGTTGCGACATGTATTTGTTATTTTATTGGCATAATTGAATTTTAGTCGTAAGAAATATGTTTGAAGATATATAAAATTTATGAAAATCATTATATAATGTTCATCGTGTTCTTGATGGAAATGGATAAAGTTGGTATATCTTGCCTTCAGAGTTGATAATTATATGTTATTAACTATTTTAATCTTCATTTAGGTTTCCATAACATTATTACGTCCCATCCGGAGCTATAATTGACCAAGCAGGTTGCCACATTCTATCTCACTTGGGAAGATAAGAAGCAGATGAGGCAAGCGTTTTGATGCACATAGGAGATAGAACCAGCAAGACCACCTGTGACGTAATGCAGATGATTCAACACGCCTACAGATTGAAGGATGAAGGAATGGACCTATCTGAAATCTCTAAGGCACATCCACAAGAAGCAGTGGAAAGGATGATGGTTATTCCTATGAATTACACTGGAAGGATGTTCAACAGATCACTCCTTTCACCTAGATTCAAACTGTTATTTGAATTTGTGCGGATGACATTTGTGACGCACAGTGGGTCCTACGACTAAGTCACCCCTGAGAAGATGAAGATTTTGACAGTTGTGGTACTTAATCTGAAAGTCAATTGGAGCAGAATCTTGTTTGATTTATTAGCTAAGGAAGCTAGATTGGTTGTGGAGACGAAGGATGATATAGACTAGATCGTATCATTGGTGGTGAAGAGGAACTTGAGACATTCCATCAAGATCAGCTACATGATTGAGAAATTTTTCAAACAACAAGTATGGAAGGGAGTCATTCCATTCAACACCCAGCTTACCCTACTTAAGGAGCAATACCAGCTCGAAATTTCCTTAGGTTTGTCACCTTCTCTATTCAATAAAGTTAGGGATGATGTTCACATGAGCCATCTGATGGAGATGGGGAGTTCAAACCCAACCTGGGTTGCTCCGTCCAAGGAGGAAGAGAAGAAGGACCCTAAGGAGAAAAAGGAGAAGAGGAAACCTGCGAAGAGAGCAAGCTCTTCAGAAACAGAAACTTCCTGTTGGGAACCCCGAAGTACTTTTCGAAACTCACTTAGGTTTTATAGCTTTTATTGGTGCTAAACTATTCTACATGTTAATAGATCACTACGTATAAAGTGAATTCTGATAGAGAACAGATTAGGAGATGACTTGGCATGTAAAGGAATTATTCCTATAGAAGTCATTTCTATAATAGTATAGGATGAAGACCAAGATTTTTCGCCAAGAAGAAATCGATCTGCTATGACAGCCTTCGACCAGATCACCGACTAGATCGATGTTCACAGCGAAGCACCAGATCGTTAGAGCCATCAAACCACCAGATGTCCATCCAACAGGGTTTGGAAGAAGAATCCTTGATTGACACGAGAAAGGACAGTAACCGTTAGCAATCTGCTTTCCATACTTAGATAATTGAGTCAACGTTTCTACAAGGCAAGGATAGATATGATGGATATCATTGATTGGCAATCTACAGTTAATCCCATGCCAATCAACAACGGCTAGAATTTAAAATTCAAAAGCCTGTATATATTTGGAGTTCAGAGTCTGGAGAAGATACGCGCTACATCAATAATATACTCTCAAGTAATCAATCTATGAACCAGACTAAGAGCTTCAAACAACTTGTGATTCTACATCACACCAAACCAATCTCGATTCAAGTCTGTCTTATCGAGAGAGAGGAGATCACCCTACTAGCTAGTAGTTTTCTAGTGGTAACGTAGAGGTAATCTGTTGTAAAGGGACACGACCCTTACTTCGTGTATAAGTATCCTTCTAGCTTTGATTGGTACTTGTGACTCGTTCCCAGCGAGTCTAAAGAAGAAGACACTAGTACAAATTTTATCATACACTACGGTGCATACACTACGGTTTTTTCATCTACCGTAGTGTATGTGCGTTTTTTTTGTTAAAGACTACGCTTTATAAAAAATCCGTAGTGTATGTAAATAATAGACTACGGTTTTTAAAAAACTGTAGTCTATGTGCGTGTATTTTCATACATAGACTACGGTTTTTTTAAAAACCGTAGTCTATGTGCGTGTAATTTTAATACATACACTACGGTTTTTAAAAACCGTAGTCTATGTGCGT